>PVJS01026818.1:0-26698 GCA_004027185.1 Glis glis | reverse complement strand
AGTACTGGGGATTGAATCCAGGGGCATTCTACCTCCGGGCTACACCCCCAACCCTATTTTTTATTCTTTATTTTGAAACAGGGTCTCACTGAGTTGTGGAGGCCTCACTAAGTAGCTGAGGCTGGCCGCAAATCTGGATCCTCCTGTCTCAGCCTCCCAAGTACTGGGATTACAAGCGTGCACCACCACACCTGGCTGAGTCATCATTTTGAATTCTAATATCACACTCTGTCCATGTCCTGTGTTGTATAATAATGAAACCTTGACCCAGCCTCTTACCTGGAATTTGGATGTGATTGGAAAGTAGGGTAAAAACTGAAATTGTGCTCCTTGAAAATCTCTGTCCATGTCCTGTGAAATTTTTCTCTTTTACTTCTTAGGTAGTTGAGAAGGTCACCATAGCAACAATATTCAAAAATCAAGTAAATTGGTCCTGAAATAGTTACAGTCTTAATTATAGGTATACCCCAAAGTGGTTTTATTTCCCCACAAACCTGCTCAGCATAAAACATACTCTATGAGACCCCTCAGATCTCCCCCGACTTTGAGGAATTACATTTTCTTTTTTTTGCAGTACTGGGGATTGTACCCAGGGGCATTCTACCTCCAAGTTACACCCCCAGTCCTATTTTTTATTCCTTATTTTTAAACAAGGTCTAAAGCCAGGCGTGGTGGCGCACGCTTGTAATCCCAGTACTTGGGAGACGGAGACCGGAGGATCCGGGTTTGCGGCCAGCCTCAGCTACTTAGTGAGGCCCTCCACAACTTCGTGAGACCTGGTTTCAAAATAAAGGATAAAAAAATAGGGCCGGGGGTATAGCTCGAAGGTAAAAAAAAGCCCCTGGGTTCAATCCCCGGTACCGCCAAAAAGTAATAAATAAATAAATAAATAAATAAATAAATAAATAAATAAACAAGGTCTAAGTTGCAGAGGGCCTCACTATGTAACTGAGGCTGGCCTCGAACCTGCGATCCTCCTGTCTCAGCCTCCCAAGTACTGGGATTACAAGCCTGTGCCACCACGCCCGGCTTAGGAATTACATTTTCTGAGCCTCTCTCTTCTTATAGTTTAAATTCAATTCTAGCTTTTTGCTCAAGCTTCTTTGGAAATTAGCATCTTGGCCTTGTGCACATGGCTTCACCAACACCACCGGCCTCCTGGATTATCCAGTCTGCAGCTGGGAATCACATACCAGCTGCACTATGAACACCTGAGACTATAGTTTGGATCTTACTTTTTGTGTGTGTGTGTGTGGTGCTGAGGATTGGACTGAACCCAGGGGCATTCTACCTTTGAGCTATACCCCCAGTCTTTTTTACTTTTTATTTGGAAACAAGATCTCACTAAGTTGCTGAGTCTGGCCTCGAACCGGCAATCCTCCTGTCTTAGCCTCCAAAATACTAGGATTACAGGTATGTGCCACTGTGCCCAGCTTATAGTTTAGATCTTAAATGTCCCCCAGAGGCTTGGTCCCCAGCTCATGGTGCTATTGGGAGGGGTGGAACCTTCAGGACATGGAGCCTAGTTGGAGGAAGTTAGGTCACTGGGGGTGTACCATTGGAGGGGCTATGGAACCCTGGCCCCTTCCCCCTTTTTGTTGCTTCCCAGCCACCAGGAGGTGAGCCTGCCTCCTCCACTTTGTGCTCCCACCAGGATGTACTGTTCTGCCACAGGTCCAAGTGACGGGGCCAAGTGACCATGGATGAAACCTCTGAAACCATGAGCCAAATTAAACCTTTCCTCTTTTTACATCGATTTTCTCCGGCATTTTGTCACAGTGATGGAAAGCCCACTAACACAACTGGTAAATAAATGCTGGTTTTTTTTTTTTTTTTTTGGCCTGGAGAATGATAAATACAGTCTAAATCCTCTCTTAGATCCATTTTTCTCTTTTTCCTTCTTCCCATAGTTCCAGCCCCAGGTCTGTTGTCCCAGCAAAAACAACTCCTGGGCACTCTGAGTGTTGCTGGGCAGAAGTGAGAGAATCAAAGAGCATGCCCCAGAGAATTCTGGGAAGACAGTTTCAAATCCCACCTCAGCTGTGACTTGTTCAAAGGCAGCCCAATGGGGCATTGGCCAAACTCTGTAACTATTTTCACTACTGCTTTTATGCCAGCTCCACAGCTGGGGGAGAAGTGCAGATACCACAAAACGTACTTTCAGGGTTGTTTTGTTTTTAAGCAGGTTAGAATTAGGGACTATATCCCACTGGCGCAGATAAAAGAGGTGCTTTCTTTATATCGACCCATCTGGTTTATGGGGCGCTCAATATCTAATTCCACTTGAACTGGGCCCATACTGGGACTGAGAAAAGATACTAAAAGTGAGAACCGGCATCGTTTTTGTATTCAGGCTGAACTGCTTTGGATTGTTTTTGGTGGAAACCAATTACCTGACAGCGTGCACGCCCCCAGCAGATTTACGATATTCTCGTGGTGCCCCAACTGAGTCATCATTTTGAGTTCTGACATGAGTGCTTCTCTTTCAGAACTGTCGGCTTTTTCTGTCAATGGAGAAGCATAAAAAAGTCAAACTCAAGTAAAATAGGAATTTTTTGTTGTTTAATAAACTAAAAGTTTATCCATTTCAGAGCTGATTTCCATTGCTTATCTACATTCAAAACTATAAGAAGAAAAAAAAAACAGACAAAAGCTGGGCACAGTGGTGCACACTTGTAATCCCACTGCTTGGGAGGCTGAGCCAGAAGGATCACAGGTGGGTCACGGCCAGTAACTTAGAGAGACCTTCAACAACTTAGCAATACTCTGTTTCAAAATAAAAAATAAAATAAGTCTGGGAGTGTAGCACAGAGGTAGAATGCCCCTGGGTTCAATCCCCAATACCACAACATAAATAAATAGATTAAATTAAAAATAAAAGGAAAAATTGCATCTGTACTGAACATATTTCTATTTTCTTGTCATTATTCTCTAAACAATACAGTATAACAACTATTTACATAGGACTTACATTGCATTGGTATTATAAGTAACCTACAGGTGATTAAAAGTATACAGGAGAACGTGTATTGGTTCTGTGCAAATACGACACCATTTTATGCAAGAGACTTGGGCATTTGGGATTTTGGTATTCTCAGAGGATACCAATCCCCATGGATTCCAAGGGACAACTATAGTACAATAAATGAATGTAGGATGCTGTAGGGTCACAGTAACATAGCCTTAGAGGGATGGGAGAGGGGCACCAAATATCTAAACAGAGTCCTGGAGAAAAACAGAAGGTGTCCAGGTGAAACCACAGAGGAGGGGTTGGGGGAAGAACATTGTAGAATAAAATGACAGAATGCACAAAGGTCAAGAAGGAAGAGCGCAGAGCTGCATACACGCAGACCCTGCCCTCATGAGGCTTGTAGATGAGGGCGGCAAATAAGATACTAGTTGAATAATGAAACAAATATGTACTTAGAATTGTAATGAATTCTACAGAAAAAGCCTACAGAGAGAGCTCAGGTAACATATTGCAAGGGACTTGATTCGGGGGAGGGGGTGCTGGTGGTTGGACCCAGGGCCTCATGAATGCTCAGCAGTGCTCTAGCCCTGAGCATCCAGCCTCCAGGGACTTGATCCTGTCTGTGGTGACAGAGAAGGCATCCCTGGGGAAGTGATACTTCAGCTGAGATCGGAGGGAGGAGCGGGAGATGTCCTAGTGCAAGGGGGAGGGCAGGCCGAAGCATGCGCCTGTGTGTATATATATATATATATACAATGTATATATTTATTAGACTACTAGTATATATTAGGCTACTAGTATTGCAATGTTAACGTGAAAGTGAAAAGCTTCCAGTTGAGGAACATGATTTGCTCAATTAAGCATTAGGAGGAGCCAGGCACAGTGGTGCACACGTGTGATCCTAGCTCCTTGGGAGGCTGAGGCAGGAGGATCACATGTTCGAGGGGTGCGGTGCTCTGGGGAGATGAAAGAGGGTCAGTGCTCTGGTGCACTGAGGGCCAGAGGGGGAGAGGCTGAGCAGCAGCCAGATCACTCAAGGCTTGCGGACCATTTTGAGAGCAATGGAAAGCCACCAGAACCGTTAAGCAGGAAAGCGCTATGACCTCCATTGCATTTCATATATGTACCCAAATCCCAGGTGCTCAGGTCCCTGGGATTAAGGGTGTAGTACTTGCCTCACTTGGACGTTGGCATAGAGAACCCAAAAAAGAGGTGAGAGTAGACACAGGGCGCCTGCTTTGGAGGCCATGGCGGCTGTTCAGGAGACACTCTTGGACTAGGATGGAAATGGAAGAGGATGTTCCAAGAGGCACGGAGCAGGAACCCGACAGGAACAGTGTCTGGGGTGGTAGAGGGGACGGCGTCTAGGGTGAGTCCTAGCTCTGCTTTGTCCAGTTGTGTGGAATGTGGGTCTTCACTGACACTACATGCCAATCGCTAAGAGGAGGGAGTGTTGCTGGAGGGCCAGGGTTGGGGGAATTCAGTTTGCAGGATTTGAATGAAAGGTACTCTTGAGCTGGGCATGGTGGCACACACCTGTAATCTCAGCACTTGGGAGGCTGAGACAGGAGGATCGCAGATTTGAGGCCAGCCCCAGCAACTTAGCGAGACCCTCAGCAACTTAGTGAGACCATGTTTCCAAATAAAAATTAAAAGGGCTGGGAGTGTACTTCAAGAGGTAGAATGCCCCGGGGTTCAATTGCCAGCACCACAAAAAAATGGGGGACTCTTGAGACATCCAAGCATTTGGACAGATGAACCTGAAGCTCAGAAGGGAGACACAGCGTGAGAATGCTCGGCATAGAGGAAGGAGTCGGGTGCGGTGGAGATCGCCTATAGTGAGCATATGGAGTGAATGGAAGGAGGCCAGGAGCGTGCCTGCAGGAACCCCAAGCAAGAGCTGTGTGGAGGAAGATGAGCCGGCAAAGGAGCGAGAGGCAGTCAGAGAAGTAGGAGGAAGTCCAGAAGGAGGTAACATGGAACCAAAGGAAGGAAGCGCATTGCGATGGACGAACGGCCAGCAGAGTCGATTTATGCTGAGAAACGAGGCACCGTGAAGACTGAGAAAGGCCCGTCGGACTTGGAGGTGCTGAGGCTCAGGCAACAATACCTCAAACCCCAAAGTATGGCGACTTTGGGTGAAAGGAGCAGGCGCAAGGTCTCTCTGCCCTTCCATACCACCCTCTGCCCCACTGTCCTGTCTCCTGACCCTCTTTTTCTCCCAGAGCACCGAGGCGGGGGGCTTCTGAAGTTCCCTGATCTGAGAGAAGGTCCCTTCCCAGAAGGAACACAATTGCTATTAAATCTCCTAAACCAGGGAAGACGAACTCTCAAGAAAGACAAGACTAAAAGTCTACAAGCCCAGAGCCCCTGGAAGACTTTTCATGTATTCTTCTGAAAACTGTTATCCAAGAGACTTCACGTACATAATAAGACAGGCAAGCAGGCTGTGAGCGGGTGCCGGGGCACACAACTGGAATCCCAGTACTTGGGAGGCTGAGACAGGAGAATCGCAGGTTCACAGACAGGCAGATAGAGGGATGTGCACGTGAGCATGGACATAGACACACACACACACACACGCACACACACACACACACTTCATGCATGAGACCATGTTTTCTTCCTTTCCCTCTCCCATAGTTTGTCATCATCACCCTCCAGGAAACCCAAGCTACCCCGCCCATGCTTCTATCCTTTCTGTAACTCAGGATGTTAAGTCTCAACCATCTGGCCTCTCTCAGAGGCTCATACTTTCATTTCTGTGCTATGATTTTCCTCATGCACATTAATAAATTGATGTGCTTTTTTTCTCCCATTGGTCTGTGTATTGTTGGTTTATTTGTGTGAACCTTCAGAGGAGGAGAGAGCTTCCCTCTGCTCCTCTACAGACACCACCTTTCGCCTGAGAGAGAGCCGCTACGTGCTCCTGCTGCGTGAGTAGAGATGAGGGGAGTGACTGGGCGATGCTGGATTGGAGTGGATGGAGCCCTGGGTGGGAAATGAAGGCCCCAATTTGCTCTTCTCCCCAGCATCTACGTCAAAATGTTAAGAAACAACTTCTGCCTGTTGTGACTCTATCCCCAAAGACTGAGGCCAATAAAAACTAAACAGAGAAGAGGAAGAAATAGAGTTTTCTACTCATGACTTGTATTTTATAACTTGGTTGATCCCAGCCCCCACCTACTCCTCTTTGACCTTGATGCATGGTAAACAGGAACCTTAAAAATGACAGAAAAGAGGAGAAGGGGTGAGTGGGAAACCGCCTCCACCTTTGTGCCTCTGCGTCGATACCATGCCACTGTATGTGCTGTATGTACCTTTCAGCATTTTGACTGCCACTTGGATGGAGACTCCTGTTTTACTAATCCCATAAGCTGTCGCATTCATCACTTTCCCAAAAGCTCCTGATCCTAGGACCTTCCCTACAAAGATAAACAGGGAGAGATTACATTTGTAAAACTTTTGTGATTAAAAAAAAACATGCTATAGAAACATTTGGGACATTCGATTCTTACCAAACTCTAAATTTTCTCTTGGGAACTCCCATTTGAGGTCATATTCATATTCTCTGAAGTCAATGTAGAAGTACTCGTTATCCAGTGAGCCGGTCACCTGTACCATTTGCAGCTGGCTTTCATACCTAAATTGCTTCAGAGATGAAATCGGGAGTCAGTGAGCAGCGGGCAGTTCTGCACACATAGGAAACAGTAATGAATTGCCGACGTTGCTTTTACCTTTTTGTACTTGTGACAAATTAACATGATCAGAACGACAATGAAGGGGAGACACAGTCCAATTGTCGCATAGAAGGAGATGTTGTCCTGGATAAAAGGGAAGGGGCCTGCAAGGAAGGAGGGTCAAGAAGCAATGAAACAGGGTCCCTGTTTGCTATTATCAATAGTAGACTGCTCCTTATCATCGCCACATCCTGTCTGTCTATCCAGTATTTTCAGTCCCTGCAGGCACTCTTCGTATACTCTGCTCCCCGCGGAAAATCAGACCAGGTTCCTATCAAGGACAAGTTTCTTTCCTGGAAATTATAAATGATTCTGACTCATTTTTAAACATCATTTACAGCCAGGTGTGGTGGCGCATGCTTGTAATCCCAGTACCTGGGAGGCTGAGACCGGAGGATCAGGGTTCTCAGCCAGCCTCAGCTACTTAGTGAGGCCTCTGCAATTTAGTGAGACCCTGTTTCAAAATAAAGAATAAAAAATAGGGCTGGGGGTGTAGCCCACAGGTAGAATGCCCCTGGGTTCAATCCCTGGTACCGCAAAAAAAAAAAACATCATTTACTAGGGTTACAAAAATTACATCTACTTAGACCCACAGGATGTACAAGTAAGATTAAAAAAAACAAATCTGTGATCCTTCTATGAAAATATCATAGGAATGTGGAGAAGTTAGCTTTGTGATGCTGGGGATTCTAAATTCATCGTGCAAGTAGGTGGCCAGAGGTTTCAGAATTGTTTAATGTAGGAGGACTCTAAAAAACAATCCCCAAATTATAAAAACCAGCAGATAAATAAGGAGATTAAGAAAAGGGAAAATGAGTTTCCAAATTACTTTCTAAAAATTATTTTTCTAACTCTACCACTTATTTTATATATTTTTAATATGCTTTTATTGGTGTATTCTAATTATACATCATAGTGAGGTTCAAAGTGGCACAAACACACATGCACACGGCGCTTGGTGTGTTTCCCTCCGCATCCTACCCCGCTCCCCCCACTCCTGTACATGTGAATGAGATTGGTAGTGATGCCTTCATATACGGACAGAGCATTATTTGAACTGTTTCCTCAATCGAGCCTTCTTTTTCGCCTCCCTCCCTCCCCCATCACCTTCCACTGTTCTACTGGTCTCCCTCCTCATTTAGCTGAAGTCCCTTTTGATTCCTATTTTCTTGCTAGTTTCCATGTATGAGAGAAAACATACAACCCTTGACTTTCTGAGACTGGCTGATCTCACTTAGCATAATCTTCTCTAGTTCCATCCATTTTCCTGCAAATGACATAATTTTGTTCCTCTTTATGGCTGAGTAAAATTCCACTGTGTGTATATACCACATTTTTTTTATCTATTACTAAATATGTTTTGCTACAATTGGATTCTTTGGTGAATATCCATCACAACAGAACTTTTTTGTGTATGTGGTATTGGGCATTGAACCCAGGGGGCACTGTACCATTGAGTTTACACCCAGCCCTTTTTAATTTATTTTTTATTTTGAGACAGGGTCTCACTAAGTTGTCACTAAGTCTCACTTAGTTGCCCAGGCTGACCTTGAACCTTGGGAGGCTCCTGTCTCAGCCTCCCAAGTACTGGGATTACAGGCCACTGTGCCCAGCCCACCAGAAGTTTTTGGTTCTCTGTATCACTATTATTTGTGAGTCATAATAACGTAAGTAGAACTAACTCTGTCCCAAACTGCAAACTACCGTGTATGTCAGCGGAGATTCCTGGCTGACTCAAAAGGTCTTTTCTCACACACTGAACCTATGCTCTCTTGTAAAATTCCCCCAGTGCAAGTCAGCAACAGAGACTAACTTCTAGCGGGGAGTTCCTGATGGTGGAGGATTCCAATGGCAACTACCGCATACCTGGTGAGTTTAAAAGGATCGTTTGGCAAGATGTGCCCATGGAATTGTACGCACAGCACTTGACCGGGAACCCTTTGACAGCCTCGCTCATGTTCAGGGTACTGCTCGAGATCCACTGGCCAAACACTTTTCTGTTAGCCTTTTTATTCCAAATGCCTTCTGGGATGTCTTCTGTGCAGCTGAAAGGAAAAAGCAGACGGAGACGTTAAGACAGGCGGGGCTGCGTGAGATGGGAAGTCAGGGCTTCTGTGGTGAGCTCTAAAGGAGATTCATCTGTGATAAGTTAGCAGAAACAATCTATGGCTGAGGAAAATTCGGGTTGACTCAGAAGGTCAGCGTTTTCGATTTGTCATCGTTTCTTCGTGAGTTGTATTCATGAACGAGAGTGAAGATGTCGGGGAGTTCTAGGTTCTTCCCAGCACAAGAGCCACCGAGGTTCTAATTACTTGTTAGACTTGTCGGAACACTTCTTCCAGGTCCAAGTGGGTAACGGGTATCCATCGGAGGAGCAAGACGCCTGACTCGCTGAGGTCTCCGCCAGCACTTGCGGCTTCCCTGTGGAGAAACGCGTGTCAGATAAGCTCAGGGAGTACGGTACTTTCTGGAAATGGTTTTCTACTTGGCTTCAGTGTGGCTGCTCCTGTACTCCAGGGCAGTGTGTGCTTCTGGGAGATGCCTCGTTCCATTCCGGGTGCCTTAAGACCTCTGCTTATCCCCTCCCTCCCTCTTGTCATTCTTTTTTGGGGTTTTTTTTTTGGCACTTGGAATTGAACTCAGGAACATTCTACCTCCAAGCTACACCCTCAGCCCTATTTTATTTTTATTTTGAAACAGGGCCTCGCTAGTTGATGAGTGTCTCATTACTTGCTGAGGCTGTCTTCGAACCTGCGATCCTCCTGTCTCAGCCTTCCAAGTACTGGGAGTACTCGCATGCACCACCATGCCTGGCTTCCTTTTGTCAGACAGCCCCAGTGCCTTTCCACTGAACCGCATTCCATTACTCGGCTCCTCCCTGAGAGAGCTGAGGTGTAGACCTTTATCTACCTGCACACCTCCACATGACTCTCAGCTTCAGAAGAATATCTATCTCAGCACAAAGTCTAATAAAATACATTGTTGTCCCTTTTTCTCTCATCTTTTTATAGATCAGAGAAATGAAGATTATTAAAACAAATAACTGACAGGTGATATGACTTTCAGCCTTTCCTTAACATGGCCTTTCAAAGTACTAAAGTTGCTGGGAGCAATGGCACATGCCTATAATACCAGTACTTGGGAGGTGGAGACAGGAGGATCCCAGGTTCAAGGCCAGCCTTGGCAACTTAGCGAGACCCTCAGCAACTTAGTGAGACCCTAAGATGTTGAATTAGACTATAGTTTACTTGAAGTTTCAAAATAAAATAGGTCTGGGAGTGTAGCTCAGAGGTAGAATGCCCCCGGGTTCAATCACCAATACCAAAACAAACAAACAATCTCCCAGGCCCCCCTAAAAAAAGCCATAAAGTACTAAAGTGAATAAAGTCACAACATTAAAGCACATGCAGAGAGGGCATGGAATAAGTCTGTTAGCCTCTGAAGATAAACACAGAAAGAAATATATGTAACCAAAGCCAGTAGATAGGAGAGTAAAATTTCAAAACATTTCAGCATACAAAAACAGTCCATAGCATCTTTTCTAAGTCACGACTTGGCTCTTCCTGGTTAAGAGTCATAGAAAATAAAGTAGTTAGAAGACAAAAATGAAATTCTTGGCAATTTAACTTACTTCTTATATTCAGCGTGAACATTTTGGTGAACTGTGCATCATCATTTTCTGCATGGAATATATATTCTCCTGGCTGGTGCTTATGGTTGCAAAACTTAGATACGCTGTTTGAAAAAGAATTAAAGACAGTCTTAGCCCGATTCTCACAGGGATTCCACAATGAAGGATGGTGTGCATGGGAAGAGTCTTTTGCGCGGCCATTCCCCACTTGCTGATGTTCGCCGGACAAGGCGGGATCTGCATTCTAGACCCCTGCTGCTCAAAAGTGTGGTCCCCGGACAGGCAGCCTCCACAGCAGCAGAGAAGCAAAATTCAGACCCCACCCCAAATCTAGGGACGCAAAGTCTACGTTTTAAGATGATCTCCATGGGTTCAGATGACATTCAGGGTTAGGGCTAGCTGGAGATCCTCAGTGAGACAAGGAAGTAAGTTCCTGCTTCTAACTGTTCTATACATTCCGGACAACCAGACTTCCTGGAATATGGAAGGTTCTCTGTAGGTGGGGGAGCTTCCCTGCTTCCTGAGAGGATGGCTCACTAGTGCTGGTCCAAGGCAGAAGCTACGGGCAACACTTTACTGTCAGAGAAATTAACAGGACTGAGGACTCAAACCCACCGAGTTCATACAGCAGTCTTTGTGTGGTCTCAGCAGGCTCTAGTACCTACTTGGAATGCTCACCAAGCATTCAGTACATGTTAACATGGGTAACTTGGTACGGGTACCTATTCGCCATGCCTATGAGGCCTATACGCTGCTAGGGCTGTGGTGGGATGCTGGGCCGGGTACGAGAGGGAATGGGGAACTGGTCCTTATGCTTTCATGTGTTTGCTGTAACAAAACTGGAGAAAAAGAAAAAAGAAATCTGTTAACATGGAATAATTGGGCTTGGTGGTATGTGCCTATAATTCCAGTACTAGGGAGGCTGAGACAGGAAGATTGCAGGTTCGAGGACAGCCTCAGCAACTTCACGAGACCCTCAGCAACTTGGTGAGACTCTGTTTCAAAATAAAAAATAAATAAATAAAGGGCCGGGGGTGTAGCTCAGAGGTAGAATGTCCCTGGGTTTAATCCCCATAACACACACACACACACACACACACACACACACACACACACACATCTAAGGTTTATTCAGAGGATGTTGAATTAGACCATAGTTGACTTGAAGTTAAAACAAAAAGACCATATACAGTATGGACGAGGTAAAAGGTAAGCGTGAGGAGCCAGAAAGAAAGCCAGCCTTAAACTAGGAGATGTGTAGGATGCAAAAGACCTAACAAATATGGATCTTGTGTGAGTCAGCTTCTTGTTGCCATAAGATGTACCAGAGATAAGTCAATTTATAAAGAGAAAAGGCTTATTTTGACTCATGGTTTTGGAGGTTCTGGTCCATGCTTGGTTGGCCCTGTCGCTCTGGGACCTGTAGCAAGGCAGCACATCATGGCAGAAGTGTACAGTATACCCAGATCTCTCATCTTGTGACCAGGAAGTGAAAGAAAGGAAGAGGAAGGGGCAGAGGTCCCAGTACCCTTCCAAGGGCACACCCCAAAGACCAGAAGACCTCCCGCTTGGCCCCGCCTCTTAAACATGCCACCACCTCCCAAGAGTACCACTCCGGGAACAATCTTTCAACCTCCAGGCATTGGGGACATTTAAGATCCAAACTATTCCAGCTTCTACCCTCAAAAATGTCATAGTCCAAGTAGGTGGACAAAAACTTACATAGTGGGATAGTTAAAGCATTACACTGAGGATGTGTAGATGATCGAAGAAGGCAGAGGTCAGTGTAGACCGGAAAAGTTCAGAGGGCTTCAGAGAAGTAGGACTTAAGCTGCATGCCCCTGGATGAGTTGGTTTAGATGTCAGGGTTAAAGAAAAGAGGTCCAAAGAGGACTCAGTGTGATGCCTGGAGGCAGGATGCAGGAATTCATAGGGCAGGGCGAGAGGCACGGGACGCATCCTGAGTGGAGCAGAGATGCACTGGGATGATGGAGAAAAGAAGACTGGGTGGGTAGAGTGGGACAGACTGATTAGAGACCTTGAAACACACGCTTAATTATTTGGATTTGATGGGGAAAATAGGAAGAAGATACTGTAGAGCCCCGGAGAAGATAAATATCAGTGTTTTATTAATTAATTAATTAGTTAATTAATTAATTTTTTTGTGGAACCAGGGATCGAACCCAGGGGCATTCTACCTCCAGGCTACACCCCTGGCCCTATTTTTGTTCTTTATTTGAAACAGGGTCTCACTAAGTTGCGGAGGGCTGCACTAAGTAGCTGAGGCTGGCCGCGAACCCAGATCCTCCGGTCTCCGCCTCCCAAGTACTGGGATTACAAGCGTGCGCCACCACACCCGGCTATGAGCAGTGTTTTAGAGTTGTCAGATGGCAGAGGGAAGTTTGTTGGAGGGAAGTCTGGAGACAACAGCAACAATCCAGGAATTCATTCATTCATTCATTCATTCACTCAATGGCCAATGGTAGGTCCTATTTTGTGGGAGGAATCAGAGATACAACAGCAAGTTTGAAAAAATGGGTTTCTGTTCTTGTGGAATTTACAGTTTGGTGGTGAAAGCAGACAAGTGAAAAAGCAGTTATGGTAGAGTGTGGCAAGTCCTATGGAAAGAGAAGTAAAAGTTCACATTTAGGGTTTCTGAGTATGACAAGATGGGTGTCATCCAAGGTCAGGAACATGGAAAAGGAGAGGAAAGAGCAAACCCAAGAGGCACCAGGAAAAAAGAAACGGCAGGTGCTGGATTGGATATGGGGGGCAAGAGTAGAATCCCAATTGACCCCTAAGATTCAAAACACACAACTGAGCCGGGCATGGTAGTGCACACTTGTAATCCCAGTATTTGGGAGGCTGAGACAGGAGGATCGCAGGTTCAAAGCCAGCCTCGGAAACTTAGCAAGGCTCTCAGCAACCTAGTGAGACCCTGTTTCCAAATAAGAAATAAAATCGGGCTGGCTAATTGCAGCTTTTCAGACCATGTGGATCTGACACCAGTGTTCTGTGCCCTTAACTTCTAAGTGAAACAGTAATTCTGACAGTCTAGTGATGGGAGAATTCATTTTCTGGCCTATCAAAAGTTTCCAGCAGTTAAAAGTTGAGCACGTAACACATTTTTATATGCTTTGTAAACAAGAAGACCAAAGTAGTAAAAAGGGGAATATCTTATCCTGACCTACTTCTGGACAACAAGGAGGAAATGGGTCGGTGAACTGGAAGGGATAGAAAGATTAGGAGGGAAGCCAAATGATAGCCTAGGGGGTAGAAGAGGAAACCCAGCTACCTGTGATCCCCAGACTTTAGGGAGGCAGCATTTAAGTGGTCCAAGAAAGACTGTGAGTTTCTAAAAGGGAAAGTGTAATTCTCTCTGGACAATGGCCAAAGACCTTGAAAAGGAAGAAGGGAGGAGATGAAAAAAGAAGAGAAGAGAAAAAGGAAAAGAAAAAGAAAGAAAAGTCCATATGGCTCACCGGGAACCATGTTAAATGCTCTAGTCAATTTGGTGGAAAAAGTAACGACCAATATAACTACTTATCATCATGTGCACCAAAGCAAAAGGATTTGTGAACTTTTTTCTCCTCGGTCTTTTGTACTGTCCTTATGGAGTGTGGTTTGCCACGGAGATTACACCTGAAATATTTTCATCATTCTGAACAATTTCCAGGTAGGAAAATGGTCACACAGAGAGATATGACAAAAACAAACAAATCTTCAGGTCGCTTTAAACTGCCTTCCTTCTCCTTTATGAGAGTCACCTCTAGCAACAACAACTGTGTGGCTGAACCCCTGGGAATTCCAAGGGGAATAACCAATTTGGTGTCTGGGAGATTTGAAGCTTCCTCCTACCCTCAGGGTTTTTATAAAAATGGCCTGTCTACCATCAACAGGAGATCAGGAAATCTGAGTTCACAGTGAAATAATATCTTGGAGACTAAGATGTATTCTTAATATAACTATAAAAAGGGTTTTCTCCACTGTCATCAAAATGCAGGTCATTTTTATTTTCCACTTGGTGCCCAGAGGGGAGGAGTTGAGAAAGGGCAGCTCTCTCCAGGAGCTCCGGAGTCACTTTACTATTCGGTAAAGAATGTTTCACTTAAAGAGCAAGAGGTTATCAAAGTCAAATCAGAGTACAGAGAATAACAAAGCTCATGTTGGGGAAGCAGAGAGCTTGTGGGGAGAAAAAGAAAAGTGGAGAAGGAAAGGCTGACAAGACTGAAGGCAGCTTTCCACAGCATGGAAGGGTGGGGGACAAGAAAGAGGGCGGACTGGGAAAGATGGCAGACTGGGAAAGATGGTGGGTCAGGGAGCCTGAAGACCCTCTCTAACCTCAGGCTGCAGGGTAGTGGGGCCGTGAACACGTCCTGATCAAAGTCAGTCCAGCCTGGCTGCAGTTGAATCTGATCTGTTCATATTGCTTTATGAGTTAGAAAAAGATAGTGTCTCTCTCTCTCTCTCTCTCTCTCTCTCTCTCTCTCTCTCGGTACTAGAAGTTGAACCCAGGAGCATTCTACCTCTGAGCTATACCCCCAGCCCTATTTTATTTTTTTTATTTTAAAGAAGGGTCTCACTAAGTTGCTGAAGCAGGCCTCAAACCTTCAATCCTTCTGTCTCAGTCTCCTAAGTACTAGGATTACAAGCATGTACCACCATGCCTGGCTTATATCTCTTTATACAGAACCATGTTCATTTTTATTTTATTTCAGGGGTGCTAAAAGCCTGGAGGTGTACAACCATCAAAGATTCATTAGCAAATGATGGCGCATTTCCTGCAGGTTAAAAACACTTTTATTTTTCAGTAAGCAAAGAGCATGTATGTATTTCTGTCTTCTTTTTCTTTTTGCCTTGTACATGCTAGGCGAGCGCTCTACCGCTGAGCTGTACCCACAGCCCCGTGTGTTTCTATTTGGTTGCACACTGGGTTTGAGAACCTCACACTTTTGAAACGAGTTGACTTCCAGGGGCGTTAGAGAGAAATGGCTGAAACCGCAGATGGCGGAGCTGACTGCTTCTGCTACAATCCCCACTCTGCCACCACCTGGTGCTGGGAACCTGGGCAAGTCACTTAACCTCTCTGTGCCTCAGTTTCCTTTTCTATAAAAAGAATATAAAGATAGTATCTACCTCTCTAGTCCTTGGAGGAGACATTTTCAAAATGAAAAGGCACTTTTGTATAACGTGCTTAAAATAGTGTCTAGCACATAACAAAATGTATGTGTTAAGTTGTCACTACTCTGAGTCTTATTAAATCTAATAATATATTTTTTTTTTTTTTGCGGTACTGGGGATTGAACCCAGGGGCTTTCTACCTCTGAGCTACACCCCCAGCCCTATTTTTTATCCTTTATTTTGAAACCGGGTCTCACGAAGTTGCGGAGGCCTCACTAAGTAGCTGAGACTTGCTGTGAACCTGGATCCTCCGGTCTCCGCCTCCCAAGTACTGGGATTACAAGCGTGCGCCACCACGCCCGGCTTAAATCTAATAGTAATTTTTTAAAAAAGAAATTTAGGGGCTGGGAATGTGGCTCAGTGGCACAGAGCACTTGCCTAACATGTGCTAAGACCTGTATTCGATCCCAGCACTGCAAAAGAAAAAAGAAAATAAAGAAGTGAAAGAAATTTAGAAGCTTTACTCTGGGGTATACAGTAAGTGTGAAAATCATTGTAAAGTAAAAGATTCAAGGGAAGAAAACTAAAGTTAATGCCCATCAACAGGAGTTAGTTAAAATAAAAATTTCTTAAAAGTACAATATTAACTAGGTGTGGTGGCGCACACCTGTAATCCCAGTACTTGGGAAGATGAGACAGACCGATTGCAGGTTCACAGCCAGCCTCAGCAACTTAGCGAGACCCTGTTTCAATGTGAAAAATAAAATAGGGCTGGGGGTACAGCTCAGAGGTATAAAGACCCTGGATTCAATCGCCAGTACTTTTTTAAAAAAGTAGACTACTAAATAGCCATTAAAAACAATAATGTAGATATAATAATACATGTAGATATAATAATATCTTTGATTAACATAAAATATTGTTTTGATATATTTTAAGTGAAAAGTCAGATACAAATGGCACAATAAATTTCATGTTTGTACAAGACTTTAAATTTTATACTTCTATCATTGTGGTTACATAGTAAAAGAAAAGTTATTTCTGGAGATGGGATTATAGGTGCTATTTCTCCTTTTTTAAGGCAGTTTCACACAACAGGTGTGAATAAAGGGTACTGTGCGATTGGGCAGGTAACAGCCTCAATTTCCACAATCCAAAAAAATGGGTAATGCACATAAAGGACTCGGCATATTGTCCGGCACAGGATAAAAGCTCCAAGTGCCTTTCAGTTTCAATAAGCAGCTTCATGGGTCTTTGTCCCCAGAGGAGCCGGGACCACTGTGACAAACAGCAGACGCACAATGGGATAGGACTCAGTGGGAGCTCTTCATCTTTCCCTGGACCTAAACATCTTTCCCCGTTGCTGTACATGCTCAGGCTCATCTTCTTCAGAAAAGGGATAAAAAAGTTCTGCCACCGCTCTGCAAGCGTCCGCAGTGACATATGGTTTATTGGCTTTGTGAGCCAGCTTTTCTCTCTCCGTGTTCCTCTCTATAGCGGGTCCAGGCTCGTCACCCAGAGCCTTCATGAGCGTCACACCGCTGTTTACCAAGGAAGCGCTCAGCTAGTGCCTGGTAGGGGCAGAACTGAGATTCCTCGAGTGGGAACATTAAGTATGTCAGAGAAAAGGATTACATGGGCTTGGGCTAAGCTAAGGAGAGTCTTTCAGAAGAGACTACTAAATAATTACGACAGTCTAATAAATTGTTGTTGTTTTAACCACGAAACTGGGAAAAACTAAAACAGATTTGGTGTTGATTGTTAAGTTGATAGTTAGGACATAATGCAAACCAACAGGTGAACTATCCTGGAATCTTTCATTGAGACCGGGAAACAGGATGGCTGGAAAGTTATAATTTAATAAAACACAAACACGTAAAGGCAAGTCCTAATAAACATTGGTGTAATGTCTGAGGAAGTAAATTGGAGAAATGAAGCTGTGGAGGTGGGGAAGCCGAGAGTTCTGGCGCACATGCCACGACCACACCAGGCTGGAGGCGTGGTATCACACGGGCTTTCGGTTACAGATTGAAAAACTCATGTCACTTTGCCAATAAAATCATCTCTCGCAACACGATTAAAACATTGGACTTCACCATCCAAATTCAGCTCAATTAAACTGTTGCGTCTAGGTGGTGGGGCAAGGATACTTCACTATTCTTCAGACTTGTTGGTAATTTGAAATTTGTTATAAAATCGAAAGTTGAAAAGAACCCATGTCATCTTGCATCTCAACATAGAGCCTTCAGTGGAGAGGAAAAGACACCTGGAGTACTCAGAGATGTGTTCGAATGTTTTGTTGCTCACTTTTAATTCAGTCTTTTTGAGCATCTGCCCTTCACCGTGGGTATGCGGTGGCCCGTAACACCTAGCACCTCCTTAGCACTAACAGACGCTGTAGTCGCTTTGAGAACTTGGAAGTAAAACAGATGCTGAGTGCTGGTGCTGTGAGTGCCATGTGTGGTCCTGGTAGCGCCAAAAGGATGTCACTGGCTCATCTTTGGCATTTTGAGTGGCTTTCCAGGGGGACAGTGAACGGACAGGACAGTCTTCCATAACAAAGAACTGTCTAGCCCCAAATGTCAGTACACTGCTGATGGGAAGCCCCAAGTTCCCGGGCGTGTGCATTAGTCAGTCCGCAGGCCAAAGGCCACATTCTTAAATACCTTGACAGTGAATCCTTTGACTATCCGGGGGAATAAAGAATAGCACCCTAATCATGAAACAAACACTTAGCAGAATCAGGGTGAAAAGAATTTAGCTCTTACTCTTCATCTAGGCCACAGCTATCCAATAAAACATAGGAGCCATGAGCACAAGGCACGCACACCATATTTATTTATTTATTTATCTTGGTGGTACTGGGGATTGAACCCAGGGGTATTCTACCTCTGAGCTACACCCCCCGAGCCCTATTTTATTTTTTGCTTGGAAACAGGGTCCCCCTAAGTTGCTGAGGGCCTCACTAAGTTGTGATCCTCCTGTCCCAGCCTCCCAAGTACTAGGTTGACAGGTATGCACCACCATGCCTGGCTTATACACACCATTTTTTCATTCTTTCTTTCCTCTTTTTTTTTTTTTTTTTTGGTACTGGGGATTGATCCCAGGGGCATTCTTCCTCTGAGCTACACCCCTGGCCCTATTTTTTATTTTGAAACGGGTTCTCACTAAATTGCAGAGGGCCTCACTAAGTTGTTGAGGTTGGCTGTGAACCTACAATCCTCCTGTCTCATTCTCCCAATTACTGGGATTACAAGTGTACGCCACCACACCCAGTTTACACACACCATTTTTAAGTTCCCAGTTAGCCATGCATGTCCAGACAGTAAAAAGAAGCAGGTGAAATTAAGTTTAATAATTGATTTTGTCTAACTCAATATATCCAAAATACCATCATTTGACATATGATCAACAGGAGATTTACTAAGATATTTTGCATTCTTTTTTTCATAATAAGTCTTCAAAATATAGTGTGTATTTTACAATTACAGCACATCTTAGATTGGACTAGGCACATTTCAGGTTCTTAATAACCACGTGTGGCTGGTAGCTACTGTATGAGACAGCAAAGGTCTAGCTCTGTGATAAAAATCACCCAAGGACGTTCTGCCTCTGAGTTACACCCCCCCAGCCCATTTATTTATTTATTCATTTATTTTTGTGGTACTGGGAATTGAACCCAGGGGGATTCTACTTCCAAACTATACCTACAACCCTATTTTATTTTATTTTGAAACAGTCTCACTAAGTTGCTGAGGTCCTTGCTAAGTTGCTGAGGTTGGCATTGAACCTGCGATCCTCCTGTCTCAGCCTCCTAAGTACTGGGATTACAGGTATGCGCCACCATGCCTGGCTCTGTGTGTGTGTGTGTGTGTGTGTGTGTGTGTGTGTGTGTGTTACAGAGGATTGAACCCAAGGGCATTCTACCTCCAAGCTATACCCCCAGTCCGAGTTTATTTTCTACTTTGAAACAGGGTCTCAGTAGGTTGATGAGAGTCTCACTACTTACAGAGACTGTTCTCGAACCTATGATTCTCCTGTCTCAGCCTCCCAAGTACTGGGATTACAGGTGTGTACCACCACACCCGGCTTTTTTTTTTTCACTTCAAAACAGGGTCTTGCTAAGTTGCTAAGGCTAGTCTTTAACCTGCAATCCTCCTGTCTCAACCTCTCAAGTAGTGGGATTACAGGCATGTGCCAACACACCCAGCTACATCAGAGAATCTTAAAGATAGTTGTCTGAATGCTGGACAACAAGTTTTCCTTCAACACTTATAGTTGGGCTATTTCTGCCTTTAGTTTTTAAAAACTTAAATCAAGCTGGGCATGGTGGCGCACACTTGTAATCCTAGTACTTGGGAGGCTGAGACAGGAGGATTGCAGGTTCGCAGCCAGCCTCAGCTACTTAGTGAGGCCCTCCGCAACTTAGTGAGACCCTGTTTCAAAATAAAAGAATAAAATAGGGCTGGGGGTGTAGCTCAGAGGTAGAACGCCCCTGTGTTCCATCCCCAGTACCACACACACAAAATAAAACTTAAATCAATCTGCTTATAGGTTATGTGTTCTGTTTTTAAGGGGTTTTGCTTCCTTAATCATTTGTGAGTGTGCTCTGAAGACACGGTGCTACAGCAGAGTTGTCTCAAATAGGAAGTGGCAGCCTGTGACTCAAGACGCCACAGGAGCGTGCACGCGGAGGCGATTCCGTTTTTCATGCAGTGGGCTCTACTCTGACGTGACTGTAGACCGCTCCTGTAGCCCCACAACGCACTGTGTTCTCATCTTCAATTTCAACTCAATAATATATAAATTTGTGGCCCTGGGGGTGCGGCTCAGTGGTGGATCATGTGCTTAGCATGCACTGGGCCCCAGGTTCAAAAAATTATATAAACTCGCCAGGCGTGGTGGCGCACGCTTGTAATCCCAGTACTTTGGGAGGCGGAGACCAGAGGATCCGGGTTCGCGGCCAGCCTCAGCTCTCTCTCTCTCTCTCTCTCTCTCTCTCTACTTAGTGAGGCCCTCCGCAACTTCGTGAGACCGGTTTCAAAATAAAGTATAAAAAAATAGGGCCGGGGGTGTAGCACGGAGGTAGAACGCCCCTGGGTTCAATCCCCGGTACCGCAAAACAAAATTATATAAACTCATAATAAGAGAATTCACTTCCATAAGTACAAAACTGTCCTGCTTGAGGGCAATGAGCCCCAAGAATCGTGCTAAAAATGGTTATGTCTCCGAGCTCTGTATTGTCTCACCTGTACCCATCTTCAAGACCACTTTGTTCACATGGGAATGATTTTCGAGAGAAGGTCCATGTACATCGGATTTGTGGGTATGCCTTAAACCGGACAGAGAAACAAAACTCTTCATATTGGTCAATTTCATAATCTTCACTTGAATTGGTAGCGTTTATAAATCCCTTTTCTGTAACAAAAAAAGTACATTTATAAATGAGATAATAAGAATCATATGGAAATATATTGAGATGATAAAGTAAATTTTTAGTCATCAGTTTGACACAAGAAACTCAGATGTTGCCAGGTGTGGTGGCACATGCTTGTAATCCCAGCACTTGGGAAGCTGAGACAGGAGGACTGCAGGTTCAAGGACAGACTCAGCAAGTAGTGAGACTCAACCTAGAGAAATCCTGTTTCGCCGGGCGTGGTGGTGCACGCTTGTAATCCCAGTACTTGGGAGGCTGAGACCGGAGGATCCAGGTTCGTGGCCAGCCTCAGCTACTTAGTGAGGCCTCCGCAACTTTGTGAGACCCGGTTTCAAAATAAAGTATAAAAAATAGGGCCGGGGATAGAACGTCCCTGGGTTCAATCCCCAGTACCAAAAAAAAAAAAAAAAAAAAAGAAATCCTGTTTCAAAACCAAAAAATAATAATAAAAAAGGGACTGGAATGTAGCTCAGAGGTAGAACACCCCTGAGTTCAATTCCCAGTATCCCCCACCCCCAAAAAAGAAAACTCAGTCTCTGTCCTGCTGCAGGTCAGGTTTGATAGTCCGAGAAGAAAGGGAGGAGACTTATCCCCAGTTGTGAGCCTGAGCTCATATCTTTTGAGTCAAGATTCCTTTAAGAATGGGATATAAATAATTAACTCTCTTCCCAGACAACTATATAAATAAACCTACAAAATTTTGTAGACAATTTCAAGAGGTCGAACGGCTCCCATGCTCGGGGGCCCAACACACACACACACTGGAACACAGTCTAGGACACCCTGCTACCTTCCTGAACAACTCCCTCAGTGACCGGTCCTACATAAAATAATGTTAAGGTGCAAATAAAAGAGCGAGCTGGCTAGCGATATTCACAGGTTTTCTTACGGAACATTTCCTTACTCACTTGCTAAGACAATCACTGCATTTTTTAGCATTTTCATTATGTCAGCACCCTAATCTGAGATTACTTAAGCACGGGTCATTTCAAATGCTGCAGAGCCCACCCAAATTTCCATTTGTCTCAGCGCTTGTACAGTTAGTTCTCACAGTGCTGGCAGGAGGTTCTTAAAACAAGTATTTATTAGAAACCTATTTGGTGGCAGGCTCTGGGACTACAGGATAAGAGGGAATGTCCCTCTCCTTAGGAAACTTACAGTCTCTGGGAGGATAAAAGTACCCCAGCAGAAGGCCACATTATGACATGGTACCGTGCAAAGACAGTGGGATTCGAGCAAGCGTGGCGGAACCGGGGTGGGCAACTTATCTTTGCAAAGCTATTCTGACTCAATTTCTTTTTCAGCTCTTTGATGGTAACATGAGATTGAAATCAGAATGTGTATTACACACCACACATTCCACACTAAGAGCGACTATGACTGTGAATGAAGACGGCAGGAGCAGCCTGCATTACCTAGGATGGTAACCAGAGCCGACTGGCTGGGATGCTCTGAGGAGGAACAATTGTAATATCCAGTGTCGTTTCTTCCCACTGATGACACAAAAGCAAACAGAATCCGTATCATAGTTCTGTTTGTTGAATAGGTACTCATCTCAAAGTAGCTGCCCTAGGTGTTAATAAAACAGAGTTTGCGTTTAATGTTTGCGGGCTGTACTATGAGCTCCTCGTTCCTGCATTCAGAACACAAACTTGCACATTACCTCCTTGAGAACTTTATTTTCTAGTTCCCAGGTGAGCCCAAATCTATGGTTCACATGAACGGCTTTGCACCTGATCCATAATGGTTCCCCCACTTTCAGGAATAATTGGGGCAGTGTCGTCTGAGGAGATCGGTTTAGATCTAGAAGATGAAAACATCCCAAGTAAAAAGAAAGAAGTGATTTTTTTCCTCATCATAAAATGTATCTTGAACATCCTGAAGGACAAAGATTTTAACATCCCCGATGCTACTAATCACAGGACTAAACTAATCCTTTAGAGATTTACTACTCCTTCATGAAGAAATTGACATTCAGAGAACCTGCAGAATTACATTTAAAATGGTGTCAAGGGGGCTGGGGGTGTAGCTCAGTGGTAGAGTGTATGCTTAGCATGCATGAGGCTCTGGGTTCAGTCCCCAGCACCTAAATAAAATAAGATGAAATAAAAGAGTATAAGCCGGGCGTGGTGGCACACGCTTGTAATCCCAGTACCTGGGAGGCTGAGACCAGAGCATCCGGGTTCGCGGCCAGCCTCAGCTACTTAGTGAGGCCCTCCGCAACTCAGTGAGACCCTGTTTCAAAAATAAAGAATAAAAAATAGGGCTGGGGGTATAGCTCGGAGGTAGAATGCCCCTGGGTTCAATCCCCAGTACCTAAAAAAAATAATAAAATAGTATAAAGGAAACATATAAACATCTAAATAAAACAAGATAAGATAAAATAAAATAAAATAGTATAAAAGAAACATCTCTGACGTTGAATGATTACTTAAACTGTTGCTATTAGTCCCAGATAGTTTCTGAGGAACAGTCACCAAAAATAAAAGTACATGATAGGGCTGGGGGTGTAGCTCAGAAGTAGAATGTTCCCCTATCATGCCCAAGGCCTGCAAACAAGAAAAAAGTACATGCTATTATAGTGTTACCTATTGTGAACAGCTTGGTACATTCTCTGCCCAGTTCATTTCGTGCACAGCACCTTATGTCTGTCCCAAATAATTCATGAAGTACTTTTTCTTCCTTTTTAACAACAGCTGGACTTTCCTCTTTACAGCTGCAATTGGAAAATAAATATCCTGTGACTAAACATGTTTTAAAATGACAGCTACGGGCTGGGGGCACAGGTCTGGTCAGGAGCTTTTCTTGCAGGTGTGAGGCCCTGAGTTCCATCCCCAGCACTAACACACACACACACACACACACACACATACACACACACACACACACACACAACAAACGAATGTTCAGGAGAACAAAGTTACAGGTTCTAGAGCCTATTTCAAGGGACTAAAGACAAGAGCAGGTCAAAAAGGTCAAAAAGGTAAACAAACCCAGATTACGGTTTCAGCGAAGGGTTCATAGGGAACTAACTAGTTACTAGTTAACTCAGAACATTGAATTAAAAAAATAGTTTTTAATTTTATTTTACTTGGTGACTTCTTTTTGGTGGTTGTTTAAAGACAGGGGAAGGGAAGGAAGAGCTGAGAAAGAAGACAGAAAAAGAAAGAAAAAAAAAAAAAGAACAAAGAGAAAAGTCATGACTGGGCGTTCACACAGTGGAATGAATCGAAGCCGGCATCTTTGGGTCGACAGGGAAAAGAGCGGAAGCTGCCACAGGCAGAGTTCCCAAAGCAAACAGAAGAGGAAAGCTGGGTGCCCCAGGAAATCAGCCAAGATCCTCTCCCTACTCAACAGAGAGACACTCTCCCTCCTCAGCAGACAGTAGCCTTCGGTTCCTACCATGTCCCTAAATTGGCTTTACCAAGCAGAAGATGGCCTTAGAGGCTGTGTGGTCACGCATCTCTTTATTCCTTGAATCAAGTGTATTCTTTTCTTTGTGTATCCATCCTTGTGTTACTTTTTTCTTATTACAAGATAATAATACTGAGTTCATTGTAGAAACATTGGAAATTACAGAAAAACCCAAAGAATTTTATTGTTTTTTATTTTTTTGTGGTACTGAGAATTGAACCCAAAGGCATTCTACCTCTGAGCTACACCCCCAGCATGATTTTATTTCTTATTTGGAAACAAGATCCTGCTGGGTTGCTGAGAGCCTCACTAAGTTGCTGAGGCTGGCTTCAAATCTGCGATCCTCCTGTCTCAGCCTCCCAAGTACTGGGATTACAGGCGTGTGCCACTGCACCCAGCAGAATTTTAAATTATCCAAATTCCTATCACCCTAAGATAACAACTGTTTTTATGCTGACGTGTATCTTTCCAATATTTGTTTTTCTTTTCTTTTTTTTTTTTGCGGTACCTGGGATTGAACCCAGGGGCGTTCTACCTCCGAGCTACACCCCCGGCCCTACTTTTTATACTTTATTTTGAAACAGGGTCTCACGAAGTTGCGGAGGGCCTCACTAAGTAGCTGAGGCTGGCGGTGAACCCGGATCCTCCGGTCTCCACCTCCCGAGTACTGAGATTACAAGCGTGTGCCACCACACCCGGCCAATATTTGTTTTTCTATGCACACATTACATATATATGTATGGTTCAGGAAATATTTTTTCTCCTAAAATTTGAGATCATATTCATATCATTTGGGAACCTGATTTTTTAAAAACTTTTTCTCCTATTTTGTCTCATTTTTTCAACAAAAGTAGTTCCATAATTTTTTTTTTGAGGTACTGGGGATTGAACCCAGGAGCATTCTACCTCTGAGCTACACCCCCAGCCCTATTTTTTATTCTTTATTTTGAAACAGGTCTCACTAAGTTGCGGAGGGCCTCACTAAGTAGCTGAGGCTAACCGCCAACACGGATCCTCTGGTCTCAGCCTTCCAAGTACTGGGATTACAAGCGTGCGCCACCACGCCTGGCTTGTTCCATAAACTTTAACTTGTTCAAACTGTATGAATTCTTATTTGCTGAGACATTAGTTAAGGCACATAATGGAAAAAACGGAAGTCAGCGTTTAGCTGGGCATGGTGGAACGCGCCTGTAGTCTTAGTACTTGGGAGGATGAGACAGGAGGATCGCAGGTTTGTGGCCAGCCTCAGCAACTTAGTGAGACCTTGTTTCAAAATAAAATAGGGCTGGAGGTATAGCTCAGAGGGCAGAATTCACCTGGTTTCAATCCCCAGTACCACAAAAAGAAGAGGAGGAGAAGGAGGAAGAGGAGGAGGAGGAGGAGGAGGAGGAGGAGGAGGAGGAAGGGAGCAGGGGGAGTCATTATTTATCCTGAACTTAAAAATGCCAGGCACTGTTCTGTGTGCTTCATGTACAATCAGCTCATTACAATCCTATATGGTAAGTCCTTGTTACCACCCCCGTTCTTCTGATGAGGCACAGAGAGGTTAAATAACTTGTCAAAGGCCACACAGCTGACAAACCAAGCAGGGTTTAAAGCCCTGCTTAGCTAGTTCTAGTTTCTATAACCTTAAACAATTGTATTAAGCTGCTTTTCCAGAATAAACAGAACGATCACAAGTTAAACATTTAATCACAGGGAATTCTTACTTATAAGCAAATTACACTTTTAAAACAGTACCTTTCTCCCCCACCCCTAACTAGATACTTGGGGACCTAACAATACCATAATCTAAAGGGCTTTTCTTTGTGCAGTGGAAGGCCTGGGGAGGACCCACAGCTGATCTGAGGGATCTCAAAGCCTCCTGACTAAAACACACGGCCTTCCTCCCGGGAAGCCCACACCAGTCACGCTGCACAGTGGAGCCACAGTGATCTGTTGAAGTGGGCATAAGTTAAATTTTACATACAGCCCGAGGCCAACTTCATTAGAAAAAGCCCAGTAGGGGTATCATACCAAAGGGATTGAAACCAGAAAACAACAGTAATATATGCATACCCATGTTCATAGCAGCACAATTCACAGTGACCAAATTATGGAACCAACCTAGATGTCCATCAACAGATGAATGGATTACAAAATTATGGGAAATACACACAATGGAATTCTACTCAGCAATAAAGAGGAACAAAATAACAGCATTCGCAAGAAAATGGAAAGATCTGGAGAACATTATGTTAAGTGAGATTAGCCAATCACAAAAAAAGAAGGGACATATGTTTTCATTAATATGCGCAACTTAGGGAGTAGTGGGGACACAAAAGGGACTCCAATGACAACGGAGAACCCTCAGTGGTGCAAGGGAAGGGGTACAAGGGAAGGGG
>PVJS01026817.1:0-26709 GCA_004027185.1 Glis glis | reverse complement strand
GGGGGTGTAGCGCGGAGGTAGAACGCCCCTGCGTTCAATCCCCGGTAATGCAAAAAAAAAAAAAATAGGGCAGGGGGTGTAGTGCGGAGGTAAAACGCCCCTGGGTTCAATCCCCGGTACCGCAAAAAATAAATAAATAAATAAATAAATAAAATAAATAAAAGATCATCCAGGCATGGTGGCACACACCTGTAATCCCAGTACCTGAGAGGCTGAAACAGGAGGATCGCAGGTTCGAGGCCAGCCTCAGAAACTTTAGAGAGGCCCTTAGTGACTACTTAGTGAGACCCGCTTTCAAAATAAAAAATAAAATAGGGCTGGGGATGTAGATCAGAGGTCGAATGCCTCTGGGTTCAATCCCCAGTACCATAATAAATAAATAATAAATAACACCACTCTAGTTGCTATTTGAAACTTAGGTGATAGGGACCAAAGATTTCACAAAAGAAAGAAGACCCGTTGGAGATGACTTCCGGGAGGCATGCTTGAGAGGAAGCTAGTTCAGGCTACAGTGGCAGCAGTAGAAGCATTGAGAAAGGGTCAGGCCTAGTGATATTTTGAAGGTTAGAGTGAGCGAGATGCCCTAAAGGATTAACAGTGAGAAGTGGCCGGGGTCATCAAAGCTAACATTCTCATGCCTCTTTCTCTTATTAAAACTGAAATCTTGAATTTCAACCCACTGAGATGTTACACACCTGGAGATGGGATGACTGTGAATGGACAAATGAAATTTTCATGTTGACAGTCGGATACGTAGGTCTGGAGTATCCTGGAAGATACAGCATTGAGCGCCGTCAGCATAGCTGACGTGTTTGTAACTATGAACGTGGATGGTGACTTTTAAGAAAGTGCAAGTAGAGAAGAGAATCGGTCCTAGGAATGAGTTATAGGGACCATTAATGACCAAAAGAGACCAAGAGGAAGTGGGGGGGGGTAGAAAAAGAATCAGCGGAGTGTGGTGTCCTGGGAGGAAAGTATAGAAAGTCTATCAATGAACAGGAGGCTAAACTGTCAGATACTTTTGATTTGATATGTACTGGAAGTTTAAAATCACTCTTTCAAAAGAAACTTTATTATTTTCCTTACAGAAACTTTTTGTGGTATAGAACCTGCCAGCAGACAGATGAAGACACCTGTCCCTAACTGCATGTAGAGTCGTAAGCAGTGATTTTCTTACTTGGCAGCACTCCTTCAGGTTGACATTTCCAACACCACCTAGAGGACCAGGAAATTCAGTCAGGCTGGCAGCGCCGGAGGAGGGCCTGATCAAATCCCTCCTGGCAACTTCTTAGGCAGGAAATAAAGAAAATGGAAGGCCCTGGGCAGACGTCCCAAGATGCTATAGAGAAATTGTTGGAAGTAACTCTTCATTTTTAAATATATGAAGTTTTCAAGCTATGATTTATTTGGACCTGGAAGTAATTTGAAAAAAAAAACCTTTGAAAATAAGGACAGTGTCATTACTTCTCTACTGTAGCTACCCATATAGAATGAAGAGGAGACTTAAAGAAATTAGTCTCCATCATTCACAACTCTCCCCTCTTAGAAACATATTATCTTGTATTATATAAGTATTGCAAGTGGAAGTTTTTGAGCCTAAATAATCAGATTCTAAAATGAATTAGAGTTTTTCTCCTTTTCATGACTAGGTAGCTTTCCTCTTCTTTTCTTTTCTTTTCTTTCTTTCTTTCTCTTTCTTTCTTTTCTTTCTTTCTTCCTTCCTCCCTTCCTTCCTTCCTTCCTTCCTTCCTTCCTTCCTTCCTTCCTTTCTTTCTGTAATTTATTTCCTATAAGTAATTATTGGACAAATAGAATATATCTTATCCCAGTTCCTTATGACACATGAGTAACTTTTGCAGATATGGTCCCTTATAGCACGCAGCTCAGTAATTCCTAGACTGTTGCTCTCACCTGAGTGTTTCAAGATGACTCATGAGAAAGAAAAAGAAGCTAGGTAAAGGAGAAATTTCCTGTTAGAGGTACAATCCAGAATTTTCTTGTATCATTTTTGTTCTTTTATTTATTATTTATTTTTTGGACAGGTACTAGGGGTTAAACCCAGGGGTATTCTACTTCCAAGCTATACTCCCGGCTTTTTTGTTTTGTTTTGTTTTGAAAACAGGGGCTCACTAGGTTGCTGAGAGTCTCCCTCTATTGCTGAGACTGTCCTTAACCTGGAATCCTCATGTTTTAGCCTCCCACTTACTGGGATTACAGGTA
The DNA here is from genome assembly GCA_004027185.1 of Glis glis. Lineage (NCBI taxonomy): Eukaryota > Metazoa > Chordata > Mammalia > Rodentia > Gliridae > Glis > Glis glis. The sequence goes on along the minus strand of PVJS01026817.1, from coordinate 24,489 downwards.
AGCACCGTGACCATGCCTGTTTATACAGCCACCATGCCCTCCTGCTGTACTGGAGATTGAACCCAGTGAGCTCTACTACTGAGCTACACTCCTAGACCTTTGTATTTTTTTTTTTTTGAGACAGGGTCTCACTAAATTGTGGAGGATATCCTTGAATTTGCCATCCTCTTGCCTCAGCCTCCTGAGTAGCTGGGATTATAGATGTGCACCACCACGCCTAGCCCATTTCTGTTCTTAAAACAATATCTAGATAGACTTTTCCATGTGATAAGGAAATATATTTGTCTTTCTAGGCAGTAATATACACAAGTAGAAAACCTGAGAAATATAAGAAAGTAGCAATATCATATAATTGGGAAATACCAACATTAGCCACCACAAGAAAAAGGATGAAAGGTATAATGATAATCCAAGTGATCTAAGAATGGATGATACGAGGTTCCTGCCCTTAAGCACGTCAAGATCCAGCAGCGTGTTATAAAGGAAAGACAGTGATTTGGGAAAGAGAAGAGGCATTTAACTGATCCTGACTAGTGAATTCTCATCATGGAAAAGAGAACAGCTGAGCTTGACTCTGAAGCATGTGCCAGGATTCAACAGGAAGAGAAGAGCAAGAGCATCCTCCCAGGAAGACGAGACGGCCTGTTACAGGATCCGCCTCAATGGGCCTGTCTGGGCCGAATGTACCTAATGCTGCATCCACCCTTAATCCGCTGTCAGATGATTTAAAGAACAAGCTTAGCTATAAATCTTGGTCAAAGTAATCAGTATTATCCATCTTAATTTAAAAGTGAATTCTGAAAGTTTCTGAATCACAACCAGCACATTCCTGAAGGGTGAGATCGCACTTCATCGACCTAACAAAAACATAAAGCCAAGATTCTTCTTAGAACCATTAATCTACCAAGTATGTAGCCATAAACATAACTTCATTTTATATTTTAAAGTCATCTCCAAAGTAAGGCAAACAGTGGAGTAAGATCTGTAAAATAATCTATTCCAAGAACATCACAACTCGTAAAAATGGGATTAACTAAACCCAGGCCTGATGAGAAAATAATAATCATAATTTCCGTTAGTGTATCAATTATGGTTTTAAGAGTATCATTGCATACGCATTATCAGTTTGTTCTTAATATAAATCTATGATGTAAGTATGGCTGGTATTGTTATCCTAATTTTAATGTTACAAAACCAAGGGTGAAAAAAACATTAAGAAATCACTCAATATCGGATATGAAGAGTTTCAGAGATGAGAATCAAATCCAAGACATAACAAGGACGTGCATTCACTGCTGTGAAAAAATTAAATTTCACATGTGCACATTTTTTGGTAGAGGGAAAAAACTCAAAATAATACATAAGGAATTAAATGTTAATTAAATATATTCTCTACTAGCTCTGTTCTAATCTTGCTGTCAAAAAAGTCATCTAAACCTCCTTTTGTTCTTATGGACACAGATGGAAAAGTAAGTTAAGCAAAAATGATGTGCAGATGGTCCCTGCCTTATGAGGGTTTCACTTGTGATTTATTTTTGGCTTTTAAGTGGTGTGAAGTGATACACATTCAGTAGAAACCATGCTTCAAAGTTTGACCTTTAACCTGTTCCCAGGTTAGCAAGATGCAGAAGGATGCTCTCTTGTAATGCTAGACCATGACAGTGAACTGCAGCTCGCAGTCAACCACAGGACCACTAAACAACCAATACTCCCCGGCATACTGTGTTGCTAAGCTATGAGGTTCAGTCGGTTGTCAGATGTATTAAATGCATTTTCAGCTTACGATATACTTATTGGAGGTAGCTCCATGGTAAATTGAGGAGCATGTCAGTTCCTAAGAATTCTAGAATGATTGGGATTATCTCTCTCATTTTTCTTAAATCATGTATAAGAATGGAGTGCTAGAATACTCTGATATTAATTTTATTCCATAAGGATACAGTGTAATAATCCATCCGATTTAGTCATGTTTTAAAATTTGTGTTACTACAAAAGTCTATTGACAGAAATGTAGTAATAATTCATCAAACACTGTTTAGGCAGATTGATTGGGGATAGCTATTTTGGTCAATTAGTTAAAAGTCTGAATTTTAAACATTGCAATACAATATTGCTTCTTTAATACTTTAGTAAATAAACAGTGTACAATCTAATTATAAATTCTGCTGGGTATATTTTAACAAATGTTTTCAATTTGCCGTGCATACATACAATGTCTAAAGGTTTATTAAGTAAGTCTTCTACATTCTGATTTAAAATATCCATTTGCTTAAGAAAGTATTCTTCTTCAGATTTGTACTCAATACAAAGACTGATTTTAGTCAACATTTTACCTTATCTGAATGAGTAAAGTTGTCATGTATTGAAGCCAATATATCTCACAGTACTTTTGAAGAATGCATGATTACTAATGGTTGTAGTTACTACTCATTGAGTAACTGTATGTTGTCACCTTGTGTGTGTGTGTGTGTGTGTGTGTGTGTGTGTACGCATATGCCAACTTCACAGCTACACTGAAAATTAGGTTCTATCATCATTCAATTTTACAGATGTGGATACTAAGAATCAAAGAGATTAAGTGACTTGGCCAAAGTCATGGAGTTTGAAGGGAGGACATGAGACTAGTCCTAGTTCTGTGTGATTTTACAGCCTAGGTCTTTTCCACTACATCATGTTTATCTCTATATATGTGTGTGACTATCTCTAAAAAGTTTTACCCTCACAAGAACATCTGTTTTAATAGTAGTATTCTATTCCTTGTTTCAGATGCTAATTACAAAATTGTTTTGCATTATACCTATTATTTTGTATGGTTTTGCATTTCTGATTATATGATATATAATTTTATAATAAAATGGTAAAATAAATATTGCTTCTTCTAGAGCAAGTTCTTTGCTACTAATTTCTAGCAAAATTGGTAGGGTTTGGACAATAATTTACTCCTAAGAAAATAGGGATGGGGCGTCAAGCCTACAGTAAGTCATTGGTTCCTGGAGGAAGGCAGAATACTGTGGGAAGATCTCATTTCTGTGAATTTGGGAGATGTGGATCTGAGATACAGAAAGTGGGGAGTGAAAAAGGAAGAGACATGTATGATTGTTAGTGGTATGCATCTCAGTTCAACATTGCTCATTTCCTCCTCAAAACAACCATTAGCATTATCTACTATGATACCCACTTCACGAATACAGAGAAATTCAATATATTTCCCCTGATTAAGAGGCTAAACTCTGACTTACATATAGATCTGTGTACATCAAGCTATTGAGCAAGGGTTCAGGAGTTAAGAGCAATCAAATAAATTGACATGCATTGGTCCCAGGGCAACCACACTGCATTCTCTGAGAGTTTCCCTACCAGGGTTGTAACATTCCTACTCTAGGAGTGATAATGTGGTGCTGAAATAATAGCAATGGAGCCTTGGCATGATGGTGTAGGCTTGTAATCCCAGTACTTGGGAGACTGAGACAGACTCACAGGTTCAAGACTAGCCTCAGCAACTCTCAGAAAACTAGCGAGATCCTGTTTCAAAACAAAAAATTAAAAAATGCCTGGGGGTGTAGCTCAGAGGTAGAATGTCCCTGGGTTCAATCCCCACAACAACAACAACAACAACAGCAGCAACAACAAACAACACAACAACAGAGCAATGATGGAAAGGATGGCTATAAAATGATGCTAAAAGAAAAAATAGTCCTGCATATGTGGGGTACCACTAATAAACAGTGCTCTTTTAGGCAAACTGTGTTCTAAGGACCAGCTCAGGGTCCACATTTCTGTGTCTCTCTGGTCATTTCACTTCTCTTTTACTTAAAAACAGTAGAGGGCTGGGCATGGTGGCACATGCCTGTAATCCCAGTACTTGGGAGGCTGAGACAGGAGGACTTGCAGGTTTGGGGCAAATAAAAAATTAAAAAATAAATAAAAATAAAAAATAAAAAATTTTTTAAAAGGGCTGGGGATGTAGCTCAGAAGTAGAACAGCCCTGGGTTCAATCCCCAGTACTGAAAAAAACACCCCCAAAATAGCAGAGGACTGCATGTAAACACACTTTGGACAATGTAAAGATCTTTGCAGGCACTAGACATTCTTATTTTAGGATGACAGCGGCCAACCTTACAATAGGGCCAGTCATGTGAACCACACCACTGTTTTACTAATTGGTTTTTTTTTTTACTTTCCTTTTACTTGTGACAGTTGCCCAGTTATATAGAAGATAATAAAGGGAAATTAAGTTTGATATATCTAAATTAACTTGGGAACAATGCTGCTGAAACGCACACACAGGCTAACACGAAGAGTGCAAATATGAAGTTTGAAAGCCAAATTTCAGATTGTGTCTCCAGCCTCCATGCTCCTTTTGCCGTATGCCAATTTGATTTAGTTCAGGTTAATCAGTCTTCATTTGGGGAGAGAATTTCTGGATACGAGCCCAAAACAATTGATACTAGGAGCTGTACTCCTCTGACCTATTCTTGTTTCTCATTTGTAAATGTGGCTTTCTTTACTAGAATAGCATCATTTTTCATAATTTCTTTATATTCTGGCTTGTTCTAGACAGCGCGTAAATAGACTTCCAAGAATACCAATTGGAGGGGAAAGAAATATGGGGTGACCATCTCGAGTATTTCTCCAGCCTACTGCTCTTCAGTTCATCCACGTTGTACCCCACACGTTTCGGTGTGTTGTGTTTCTATTTTCATTTGATTCGAGGAAGTTTTCACGTTCCCTTTTGTTTTCTTCAACAACCCCATTGTTCCTTCTGTAGCATGTTGTTGGGTCTCCATGAAATTGTATAATTTCTGAAGTTTCTTCTGTTGTTTGTTTAAAGGAAGGCGGCTGCAAAACTGGTTCTACTGTTTGCCACTTCTCTTTTGACTCACCGCCTACGGAGAATAACCTTGCAAAGTGACTAAGATGTCACAAAATAAAGTTTAGAAAGTTTATTTGTTTAAAACGCCAACAACTGGACAGTAGGCTGTGAGCCATCAACACAGACCTGCAGAACAAATTTGCTTTTTGAATCAGAAACCAGTGTCCAAATACACAGGGCCGTGGAAGCATCTAGAATATTGACACAGTCATCAGACTGGGGAGCCTCCTCGTTTCTCTCTTTATTAATTTAGTTACCCACTGGCAACTCTATGAGTTCCAGCAGGGGTCAAGAGACCCTAGAGCAATTGGTTCTGAAATCACAGAATCAAGATGGAAAGCTGTGCGTTGGTGAGCTGGTGCACCCCAAGGGAATTGGGAGTGCTGGGAGCAGACTGTTCACCGTGATGTACTTCCTGTTCTTTGCAACCTGGGTTCATATGCCTCCTGGGAGGATGGCTGAATCACCTTCTTGGAAAGAGTCATCATTTTGATAGACTTTCCTGCCAGGAAGCTTTATTTTAAACCGACATTTTGTTTTCTTCAGTTTCTGGTCAAATCTCCTTGGGCAATCATCATTATTATCATTATTATTATTATTAGTAGTAGTAGTAGTAGTAGTCGTCGTAGTAGTAGTAGTAGGCCTGGGGAGAGAGGTTAATGTACTTTATGGGTGTGCCTTCTAGATAGATCTGAGTTCATATTTGATATCATGTTGGCTCTTCCTATGCCCCAAAGTACTCACATACATTTTCTATCTATAAGGATTTCCTTTCCGTTTAGTATGGGACTTGAGTGGTGTTCTCCTGGTAATAAAGTTCACTAGTCTTATAAGTGAAGTCCAAGTTTTCCTTGCACTCGTTGTTGTCAAAGCTTTGTGTGTATGTATTATTGCTATTTCCTTAATGAAATGGCCTTGAAACAGTAGACCCTGTGACCTGTCACCTTCTCATTCGTTCAATGTCCCCTTCTATCTCCTGGACATCTTCATTTGTCTGGCGCTCCAGATTTACCCTTCATTTAGAATTTTCTATGCCTTAAGGATAGCCTAACAATAAAGTGTCCTTTCCATTTCCAAACATTGCCAAGATGATGAAACAATAAAATTAGAAGAAGATCCATTACTTTTGGGTAAAAGAAAGTTTAGAGAAAGAAACAACCTCTAGAGGGCTCCCACTATGTGTCAATTCTGGGGAATTGGGGAAGCAATTACTTGTTCCCATATCATTTAATCCTCATGATAACTCGAGATACTTATTATTACCACTTGTCCCCCATTCTTTCCATTTTAGAGCTGAGGAAATTGAGCCATATGTGCCAGATCATTCAGTTGCAGAGGTCAGATTGGATCTCAAATCTTTATGCTACTCTTAGCTTTTTGGTTACTTTGTCCATCCTATATTTCATGCTTAATCAAAAAAGTAACCCAAAGTTTTCAGAGGAAATCACACCTGGATTCAAGATGTATATATTAAGGGTAGTCTGTGGCTTATACTCTTTGCTAGCATGATTCTGAGTATCCACTTTTATCAGCTCGAACAGAGATATGGAATAAACAGTGTGTCATAAATCAACAAGCACTGGTCAGTGAACCAGTATCTCTGGTTCTACACCTGGAGTGTGTGATCAGGGAAGATATCTTCATCTTACTTGATCTAGATGAGGCTGTTTGATTATGCTACTAACAGCCATGGACCATTCCCTGAGTTCCTATGGCCCTAGACCTGTAACAAGTAACAAGGAAGGAATTATAAAAAAGAAAACAAAACAGAAATGTCCTTAACACTGAAGCACAAATCTAGAGAATCTCCTTTCTATCATTTTTCAGGAGCTTTGAAAATATGGCTCCCGGTCATGGTTCTTGAGGAAAGAGCCCCCATCATCACTCAGCCACTCTGGGATGGTAACCAAGAAGGAAATGGAAGAAAAGGATCTTGTTATTCCTCTTTTGTCTAGGGTAAGAATAGCTTTTGAGATAAGAACACAGTTTTCTTTGCTACTTTTGTCAATTCCATCATTTTGGTCTTCAGTCATTCTGTGCTTTTTTATCATAAAAGGCTTCGGGGAGAGCTTTGTGGGTTTTGTGAAATCATGGAACTAGTTTTCATTTAAACTCAGTCCAAATACAATTTCTCAAGATAGAGATGTGCCTCTGCCAACATAACTATTTATTCTGTGTCGTGAGAATAAAAGGTAGATTAGACAAATTTGATAAAGTAGTTATGATCCCAGGTAGACATTAAAGAAGGGTAAACTTTGCTTTCTCAGTTGAGGATTCAAGTATTCTTTGATATGAATTGGAAAAAATAAACCTGTGCTGTCTTAAAGAGTGAGGGCTAGTGGGAACTGGTTAGTGGGTACAGGTCCTACTTTTAACCCAGTTTGATTTTTGTTATCCTACATTATGGAAAGACACTGAGAGGTTTGATTTATGCATATAAAAGTGGACACAAACACAAATATCTAAGTATGTCTCTCTCCATATATAGACCTGTATTCATTAGTCAAACAGTAAAAGAAAATGTATTCCAGTTATAAAGTGTTCAAGCCAAATTTGTCACACAGCGGAGGCCTTACTTTGTTTTTTTGAATCATCCCTGAATGACCTGTGTACAAATTACAAAACCCTAAAGAGTTAAAAGTGTTTGTTTCACAGGAAATTGGAAGAAATTTATGTGCGCAAGTGAAGCTGAAAGGTCGAATGTGTGACTCACATCTATTGACAGATGGAACGAGCATAACATAAGCAGACAGTGACTAGAAAACAAGCCGGTTGTGTGAAAGTATTTTTAGAGACTAATTTCTACCCAGCTGTGTCATCTATGAATGGGAGAAGTTTGAGAAAGTTACCTAGGGGTGCCTGAGCTCAATCAAGTGAAAGTTAATGATACTGATTTGGCTTCAATATTCACTTCAAACTTTGATGTGCAAATGGAGCTAATATTTGAACTAATTTCCAGAGAAGTTTGATTGTTCCTTTATCAAAATTTTCTTTGATAGGACCTCTCATGATTCCCCAATTTTCAACAGTATAGATGATCATGGCTCATATTTATAAACGACTTTACAATTTCAATAGCATTTTCATAAGCCTCTGAAATTGGCAGGGTTTATATCATTATCTTAGAGAATAAACCTGAAGTTTAAAGTCCCTGAGTCTCTGACAAAATTCAGAATGCTACTAAATGGTGAATAGAGTATAAAAAAAATAAAACCAAGGTCTACTGGCAACTAGAACAAAGGCTAGCAGGCTAAGTGTGTGATCTCTTTAGTCAAATGTCCTGGGGTGAATTCCAGCTCAGCTACTTAATAAATACTTGATTTTGGACACTTTATTTAGCATTTCTATCCCTCAATTTTCTGTCCTTATCTTTACGTTGTGAATGATAATAGATGTTTCTCTCAATGTTATTCCTTAATAAGCCTCTCCTACGTACCATAAACTCTTCTAGGTCAAGGGGTAAAAATCTCTGCTCTCATAAAGTTTGTGTTCTCGTTGAGGATGAGTAGATGGACAATAAACAAATATATAAAAATAAGTATATCTGGTCATGATAGATACTATGGAGAAAAATAAAGCAGGAAAATACTTTATTTATAGAGAGTGTTTGCCCAAGGGGCTGTTCTGTTGCAATTTTAAATTAACTTGAGAAATTGACACATGCTAGACTAGTAACAGTAAAGTCCATGAACATTAATATTTACTATTTAGAAGGCCTGGTCAGTTAGGTAATTCACTTTTTAGGCAAGAATGATTAGTAAATGATGAGAGCATATAGCTAAGAAGCTCCAATTTCTGTGAATTCTGGTAGTTGTACTGTAGATACCAGGAAGATTCCAGGAAATCCGAATCTGGAATAACTCATGTCTGAAAATGTCTGCCATGCTACTGCCACGGGAAACTCGAAAATAAACCACAGCATAGAGATGGTTCCGATGACGTGTTTTGAGTTTCCAGCTCGTCTTACCATATCTACCTTTGGTCTTTTTGGTTAGGTAAACCAATGGGCTCCCTTTATTGAACACTTTGATTTGAGCGGTGTCTTCTGTCATGTTCCAACCAAAAGAGTGCTACAAGCATAAACACCATGAGGCGTGGGCAGGATTTCCAATTGACAGATAGAAGATGCACCTCGATTTTGCCAAGGAGGTAGTGGATATTGCTTGGGAGGAAATGGATTCATTTCCTCTAATAGGTGGCTCTACAGCACCTATTTAGTTTTTTCTCCCGAGATCTTCCAATTTGTGTCAGTAGATATTTCAACTTAAAGATGACTCTAAAATGAGGAAATATTTGAGCCAAGTGTGAAGTAAAAATTACTGGGTCTTGTTTTAGAGTAGAAGTCAAGGCTTATAAAATTGAGATGTTTTTCCCAATCACGGCTGCTTTGTAGATAAAAAAAAAAAAACATATGCCTCGGCCTTTTATTCTCCAATACACTGCTCTTTCTAATTCACTGTTAATTCTGCCTCCATTTCCTTCATGTTCAGCTCCCTGTCAGGGGATCATACAGCAGGTATGATCACCCTGTTCTTGTTGAATCTTTCCATAGAACCAGGAACTATGAAGAGACCACAGAACGACCAGCCATTGACATCACTACAACTACGTGCATGTCAGCCTTTGTAATATGGACTATTAGCTGACTTTCCTGGTAGTATATGTTTTCATATAACTTCATTATATAATCAATTAACAACCAATTAGATGCAGGTTGCTCTCTTTAGGCTACATTTCTGCAAGAGAAAAAACACTTAAAAGTCTTATAATTTTTCTTCTTTGTCACCAGTTTGGATCTTGGAAACTCGTGTTGTTTCTAAATAGTCAAGATATTTAACTCTACAACATCCGTGGGTCCAAAAAACAATCAATCAGCTTCATTATTCCATTGATTCCTTTTAATATGAAATGAAGTATGTTTGCTACAGAATCCCTATGAATTTCATTCTCCTATTAACAGTTGCCTGTCTTTGCACATGCTTCTGAATACCTTGGAGGTTCACTTTCTTCATCTTTTGAACAGAAGTAATCGTGTGTTCCCTATCAACTACCTATGGTGGCTGTTGAAGTCTAGAAAAAAGAAAGAGAGAGAGAGAGATGATATAGAAGACAGTACTTCTATTGCTATCTAAACTCAGTGACTCACTATGAATAATCACTGCAGAACTGTTAATTTCTTATTACTGTTTTGAAATCATGACTGGTAAGTGGGTCTTCGTGCACCTCTAAATAACATAGCGGACACTTTAGTGAAATCTCTGATCCTATGATTTATTTTTATGAAGAAAGCACTTTAGCAATGATCTTGTTTTTAGCCTTTTTTCCACCTATGTTCCTCACAGCTCTCACAAGTTACTATAGAAGGTGAGGGGAAGTCCAGCAGAGCAGAGCTCCAGGTTCCCCTGCTTCCCTTGCAACCAGTGAGCTCATTGTTATCCCTTTTCCTTTGGGATTTTCCTTAAGATACAGAATAAAGAGACTCTGGGTTTTCTAACTCACCTGCCACATACACACATATCTCTGGAGGGAGTCTGATGATAAAGCTGAGGCCCAAAGGAGAGGAGTGATGTTCCAGGGTTACCCAGCCCAGTTTCCAGTGGGAAACTCAGAATTAAAATCTAGATTCTGACTTTTTTGGGGGGGGCAGTCCTGGGGATAAACCCAGGGCCTCATGCATGCCAGACAAGTGCTCTAATGCTAAGCTACACTCCCAGCCCTGGGTTCTGACTACTGTAACTTTACCATCTCATCAGTCAGCCTCATCCTGTGACTGGGAAGATCTTTCACTAGCTAGGCGTGGTGGTGCACACCTGTAATCCCAGTACTTGGGAGACTGAGACAGGAGGATTGCAGGTTCAAGGCCAGCCTCAGCAATCTAGCAAGATCTTGTTTCCAAACAAAAAATAAAAAGGGCTGGGGGTGTAGCTCAGAGGTAAAATGCCTCTGGGTTCAATCTCTAGCACCACACACATAAAAACAAATTGGTGTCACTTTTAATTTGATTTGATTTTGTTTGGGGGGGACATAATACATGACTTTAATTATAGGATTGATTCACAAAGGACCACAATCCCAAAAGTATGGCCTCAAGTCTTTCTCCTTTCACCATGATTTGCTTGCCCTAAAATATATGTATGTAGTTATTATGCAGGTCAAGGCATGAATCTAGAAATTTCTATTTAGGTAACATTTTTCAAGGATAAATGTCTGATAATGTACTCTTTTTGTTGATCACCAGCAATTTCTTCCTCTCTTTTACATAAAAGCAAAAATTATTTTTAACTTCCCTAGTCCCTCACTAGTAAGGTGAACAATTAATTTATTGTCCAAATAAGGATAGTTATGAGAACAAGAAGATACACAATTAATAATACTCTAGGAACACTGGGGTAGACTGGATCTCTTCTAGGCAAACTGGTATCAGTGTGATCCTCCTGTACATTAACCATCCTATGGACGCATTTGAGATAAGTGAGGGCAAGCTATCATTAATTGAATGTGACTTTCAGTCATATGTATTTAAGAATTAGTACCAAGTACTCTTTTTCCCCAGAAAGAAACAGCAATAATAACAATACAGTTTCAGAACCAAAGCACAAGAAGAGTGTGTTCATCTCTACTTATACACACACACACACACACACACACACACACACACACACACACACACTGGTTTTATTCCTGAAAGTTGCTCCTCCTCATTTTGGATACAATCTCTAAAGACAGTTCATTAGTTCTGAGGAGCAGGACTACTTTGTCTTTAAATAAACTTTTATTAAAGAATACCCTTGGTAGAAATTATAGAATAATGGGAGGTTAATGACAGGTTCAAAGCCAGCCTTAGCAACTTAGCAAGACCCTGTTTCTAAATAAAAACTGAAATAGAGCTGGGGGTGTAGCTTTGAGTTTCAATTCCCCTGGGTTTAATCACCAATACTAAAAAGAAAAGGAAAAGAAAAATCATAGAATAAGTTTAAGCAAAGAACAAGAAACAGCTGATTATTCTCTCATACTTTCCCTTTCCAAGGGTCAATGGGAAAGTACGAGAGAGAGAATAATCAGCTGTTTCTTAGTCTCACTGAGTTGTGGAGGGGCCTCACCAGGTTGCTGAGGCTGGCTGCGAACCTGCAATCCTCCTGGCTCAGCCTCCCAAGTACTGGGGTTACAAGCGTGTGCTATCATGCCCTGCTTCAATGTTTGCAGTTTTATAAGGGCGACATACAACCAGAGAATATGGGTTAATGCTTTTGCTAAAAAGTTCTGATCTATAGGATCAACTATTTTGCTGACACCAATTATTTCAATTAGATTACTTCATAATTTTAACAATGAAACATAGCAAAATAATGTTTACATAACTTCTTTGTCTATCAGGACATACATGCTGTGTCACTCTTGGTGATGGCTTTGATATAAAATTTATGGGATAGTAACATTTATCTTCTGTTTATGGCCCATTTTTAGCTATAGAATATACCCTTCCAGAGAGCTGGGGGTCTAGTTTAGTGGTAGAGCATTTGTCTAGCGTGCGCAGGGCCCTGGGTTCAATCCCTGGTATTTTTTTATACTCTATTTTTTAATTGGTGCATTGTAATCATACATCTTGATAGGTTTCAGGGTGGTAGAAGTATACATGCACATATTGGTCAATTAGCCCTCCCCCAATTCCCACCCCATTCCCTCCCCCTTCCCTCCTTCTTGTGCTCAGCATAGTAGTTGACTTTGATATATTTGTGTATGTACATCCTGTGCATTAGGGTGTTTCCCTCTTCCCCCCTCCCATCTCCCTCAGTTAGGTCGCCTTCTTTACTCATCTGAGGTTTTCTCTGTCTTTGTCTGGAGTCCCTACTATGCCCTATTCTCCCTAGCTTCCACATATTAAGGAGAGCACCCAATTTTTCACTTAAAAAAATCCCTTCTCAAATTATGTTGAATTTTCTCATTTGAATTATCCAGATATCTTTGGGAGGACTTTCTAGCGTTTTTGAAATAATAGAACCACAGAGACACTAAGCTATGCATAGTGTGAGGGGAAAGAGCTTGTGTATAGTCAACCAACACTACTGCTGGAAATGACACGTTTGCAGACTCTTGTGTCCCTAATACGCACATGCAGGAAAAACAAGTGGTTAATTCAAAATCAAAAAAGTATGTTTACATGCACTTTGAAGCATAATCAGTGTTAATTTAATAACAGCCTGGCTTTAATTGTATGGGGGTCTAGACTGCTTTTTATTCACAGCTTTATGGTTAGTAACCAACACAAGAAATATTTATCAAATAATGAGAAAAATGCTGCCCGAAACAACCCACAAATCATTTTCCTTCCCCAACCCTGGCTTGTTCCTGCAAGGAAGTGTAATGAGAAAAAAATGCAAGTGTAATTATAAAAATTAAAATTCCTAATCATTTTTTAGTACAAGTGATTCTAAGAAAGCAGAATATCTTTTTAAAAAGTGAGTAGTGTTCTTTATCTGTCCATGTACAAAGATAGCTTCAATTTTGCATCTATTACTAGATTTATTTTACTTTTGTGCCACTTTGCTTAGTCTTATCCCTCTTTGTATAGAATAATCTATAAGCATATGTATCACTTTGACAATTGCTATAGCTTAATCCTTGTGGCCAGCATTTAAACAGAAGACTGCTATTTTTATTTTTAAAAACATCATGACCTTGATAGTGATTCTATATATTGATTAATAAGTATCAACACCCATTTTTAGGTTATACAGAAGTCAGATTGTTTTGTTTTATTCTTCCAGTATCTTTATAATTTCTAGTGTTTTCAATTCTTAATTCTTATTATGTGAATATACTGTGCTTTTTCTTTATGTTGAAGAATATTTTTGAATATGATAGGAAATATGAAAACACAAGATGTTGCATTACTGAAATACTCTATTTAAAGAATCTTTGTGGATTTGAAACACTGTACTCACTGTAGAGTTTGCATGTTAAATCTTCTGTTTATAGTGATTGCATAAAGTTATTTTAATAACCAGGCTTTTTTTTCTCTACTGTAAGTCTTTAAGGTGCCTAGTATCCAGTGTCAAATGATGTTTTGAAAGGGATGATGTGTCTGAAACCAAGATGTTTGGCTATTTTAATGCATAACCCGGACCACTCAAAGGCAAAGTGTCCAATACAAGCATCAGCCGCTGATCATTTTGGCTAGAGAGGGGAGGGGAGGGGAGAGATAAAATGAAAGCTTAAATGGAACTCAATCAACCACATAATGGTTGTCAATTAAGTAATTATTTTACATGGCTGGTGTCTGATGGATTTGCTTTGTGAAACATGGTTTAAAATAAAATTTTAAGCACTGCTTGTTAGATTCACACTGACCTAGTGCATGTTTATAACTTGTATGGCTTGGTTCAATGGAATGAATGACCTCAAACGTTTTCCAGAATAGGGGTAGTGAGAAATAAACTTTAAAATTAGACAGTATGTAAATTCTGTATATAACAGAGGAAGTTAATAGCAAGAATGTTATGCTTCTAATGGCCAAGAAGGGGGAAGATGAGTTGGACAGATGGGAGGAAGCACTTTGGATGGGGAGGCAGAAGCTTCCATCCCAAAGAGGAAGTTTAATCTCTTCATAGAGTAAGTAAAAGACAGATGATAGGGTAACAGAGACTGGTGGCATTCACAGCACCCAAGGTTAGGGAAGAGCTGTGGATGTCAGGTCAATAGAGAAATTTCTATGAAAGTCATCTCAGAACCAACTTAGAGCAGCAGTTTTGTTTTGTTTGGATTTTCCTGGTCTTATTGAGGTATAATTGACAAATAATGATTGTTTATATTTGAAGCGTACAATGTGATGCTTTGAGATACATTTATATTGCAAAATGATTACCAAACTAATTAACATACTCATTAACACATGTAGTTACCTCCTGCATGTGTGTAGTGAAAATACTTAAGATCTACACTATTAGCAAATTTCAAGTAAACATTATTATATATGTGGTGACTAGAGTCACTATGTTGTCAACTGGCACTCCAGAACTTATTTATCTTAGAACTGAAAGTTTATACCCTTTGACCATTATCTCTCCATTTGCTCCACCTCCCTGACCCCTCGTAACTACCCTTCTTCCTTTTGTTTCTATAAATTTTTCTGGTTTGGATTCCATAAAAAAGGAAGATAGATCATGCAGTATTTCTCTATCTATGCTGGGCTTATTTCACGTTGCATAATGCATTCCAGGTCCATCCATGTTGTTGCAAATCTCAAAAAGCAGCAATTTGAGAGCCAGATGACAGGGACTAGCAGTTGACAACAGTATCATGTAGTCATAAGGAGCAAGTTTTTTAAATGACAATCTCCATAGATTAAAACTCAGTCACATCCATATTTAAGTCCTTGTAGATAGATAGCCTCCAAAATATATAAAGTGAAATTTATGTATTTCACTGGTGAAAACTCTGAGCTATTAAATTTGCTTTGAGGGAAAAATATCTCTTGCAATTTGTGATTGATACCAGCAAGGTATATTTATATACATATCTACATCTGTACTTCTCTGGAAGTATGATAAAGAGGTAGATAAGTACATTGATAAATATCCTTAACCTTAGGTAATCAAAATGTAGGTTGTTATTAGTAATAAAGATTCTTCAAAATATAGACATTAAAAAGAACCCAGCTCATCAATTTGGCCATTTTTCCTACTCTGAGTGCTAGCCATAGTTGTTCAATTTGAGCTGTAACAAACTACATGTACATATTTATTTAAATATGGTGTGAGAATTCTATTTATCTCCAACTCAACTATCTCAAGGAAACCTGCTTCTATAATTTTATTCTTCTGGGAAGCTACCAAGGCCACCAAGAAATTAGAATTCCAGTATCATATCAAATCTATAAAACTGTCAGGCGTGGTGGTGCTCGCTTGTAATTCCAGTACTTGGGAGGCTGAGACAGGAGGATTGCAGGTTCGCAGCCAGCATTAGCAATGCAGTGAAGCCCTTTGCAACTTAGTGAGAACCTATTTCAAAATAAAAAATAAAGAGGGCTGGGGGTGTAGCTCAGCGGTAGAATGTCCCTGGTTTCAATCCCCAGTACCACAAAAAAATCTACAAAAGTAAGATAAATTTTTGATTGATATGTGCATCATATATCATTCAGTATGAATATGCTTTTCAAACTCTAGTTTGGAGAAACACTTAAAGGCAGGAATTCTGTTTTATTTATAATTATAAGCTTATCAGAGTATCTTATGTAAGTGAATTAATGCAAAATTATTTCACTTTCAAAAAACCATAAATTATTCTGTACCTTTCCAGAATACTGTACATTTCCAGAATATTAAATGCAAGGACCCATTTTATAATAATCAATGCTGATATTCCTAGACATGGATATTTATAACCCTTACTTTTTCAAATGTGTATCATTTAACAAACTGAGGCTCCTTCACCCATCTGGAATTGGGATTCCAGGTCAACTTCCAAATACACGTGTGAAACTCTGCCATGCAGGTACTGTTTTTCTGGCCAATCAAAACCATTTGATCAGTGTCACTGACTTTTGCCTCTGGTATCTGTGTACTTTTAAATGCTTCATTCATGGTTTACCCTTAAATTTAAAAAGTAAAGGAAGAATAAAGGTTGAGGCTAGCCAGTAAGAGGGTAGGTTTCCTTAACTTAATAAAATAGGGACAAAGGAAAGTCATTAGGCTTGCTGAAAAAGGTGATTTTTTTTCAGCCTCAATCAAACTCATTGAGCTTATGCTGATATATAGCATTTCATTTTGGAAATGAAAGAATGAAAGCACATGTACAAAAAACTGTTGCCAAAAATTGAAATCAATAGAGAGATTCTATATTTTAATTCTGTGCACATAGAGATTCTCTAATAATGTTGTAAGTTTATTGCCTATTTGACCTTGAAAACATGAGAATTTCAAAGCTGCCAGCTTCTCAATGTATGTGCCCTCACCTGATCCATGTAGTGTAAACACCCTGGACTTTGAAGTCAGGGAAAAATTTAGTTGCAAATTCTGACTCTTTTACTCACTTGTTAGCATGGCCATCCTAAAGAGTGTCCCAGTAAAAAGTTTTCAAGGAGTTATCTGGATTCAAGAAATGCTTCAAAGTAGCTTGCATGGTTCTTGATTGTGAATCAAAATCAGTATTAGATTTCTACTTTGGCCTTACCTGTGTTCTCATGTTAGTAAAGACTCTTCCTCCTTTCTACGACCTAAATATTACTCATTTTGAAGGGCTTCAGGATCACCCATCTCCATTTTAAAATACATTTCAGACTGTACACACACATATATTTCTTCTATATGTGTACATATATGTGTGTTTACATGTTATATATAATTAAAAATTTCTCCTTGACACTCCTATAATATTTACTATCTCTATACTCACAGAATACATATGAACTTTTATTTTATCATGGAGTTATCTCTGAAGGTTACATGTTTCCATAATTTATTTTACCAAACATATGACTAACTCCTTGAGGACGGTGTCTATGTCTTAGCAAAAGGGCCTGTCTTAGACACATTGATGAACTGGGCCTACCATTAAAGATAATAATCAGAGTCTGAAGAAAGCTCTTGGGGGACCCGAGGACTTGCTGCGGGAAGCAGAGGAAAGGTGTTCTGTGTGGATAGATTGGATTACCACCCAATGTGGTGCTTGGGTCACAATGGCATGAGGATAATCCCATACCTTCATTAGGGAGGCATCCTCAGAGTCTGCTAACTGTCCTGCTGGGTAGTTCTATTAGATACTTAGATACCTACCAACCTAGAGAGCTCTGGAGAAAGAAAATGAGGGCTGAGGCTGATTGGACTCCTTCGGGAATAATCACAGTTAAGAATGTAAATTTCAACAATCCTGAATTTTCTAGCTTATTTGCCCATGCAGTGTTCATGGGAGGCACATCTCAGGGTCCCATCTTCCTGCCCCATCCATCCGGGGGAGCTGGACAAGGAGGCAGGGACGTGAGTTTACATCTCATTCTGAAATGACTCAGCCCCAACCTCAGCCTTGGCTTTAGCAGCAATGCTTGAGTGACTCATTTTTCTGGCACCGTCTTTGTTAACTCCTGGGATCAGAAGAAGTGTCCTGTTTACATAGCCTCACATATGGCTGCTCGCTCAATTTTTTGTTTTAAAGGGGCTGTCTGCTTCCATCCTGCAACTGTTTGGTGGTTTCACTGACAAGAAAAATGACTCGGGTATGCTCCCTTCCCACTGAAACACTTACTTCTCTTCTCGCCAACCAGCTGACCTTTCCCTCCCCCTTCCTCCTAATCCTGCAGGGTGAAAGTATATATATATATTATTTCCAAAGCCAGTGTTGGAGGTCTGGATTGTTTACATCAGCCCCTACAGCTTGTTATTAATAGGTAATCCTTTCTAAGATACAGGATTGGATTTTAACACAAGTTCTAATTCTTGCAATCTGAACAGAGTCATTATTTTTTAAAAAAATGATTCTTGGGCTTCAATTTGAATATTAAACAAACTTCGGACATCTCTGGGAATGAATATCAGGCGGGCAGCATGGGGGTCTCTAAGGACAGCACCATCAAACAATCTAGTCAGAGAAAATAATTAGGATCCCTCCCTCACTCCTCCCCCTACAACCTGCTCTCCCTGCAGCATTCTGAGCTTGCAGTCCCTTGCCTCCACACACACCCTAATGGAAGGAGAATGACAAGCAGGGGTGGTTCTGAGGCCCACCCACCTATAGCCAAGTACCTCTGATGTTCCAGCTGAAGCTCACCCGCACAGGTCTTTAGGGACTCTCTCCCTATTGCAATGTCATTACTGAAGCCCCCTGTTGCAGTGTTTCCAAGGTAAAGAATAGCTTTCTCCCTGACGCTTTGGACAAGCTGTCCTGATTCAGCAGGAGAAATCTGAAAATCGTGATGTTTGTGTACTTCCTAATCCATTATTCAAATCCATAGACACTCCTAGCATTTAGAGAGGAGCCGCCTCCCTGCATCCTCCAGAGAGAATCACTCATTCAAGTGACCGATGTGAAAATCAATCCTTTTACTCCTTTTAAAATATGTCATTTATTCCCCTTTCTGGCTTCCTTTGCCTGCTAATGATTGGCAACCGCAATGGGTTAAAAGATATAACTTATGAAGCATGATGTATTTCTGGCTATGGGATATCCTGACATTCTGAAATCTACCCTCCCCCATCCCCCACCCCCACCTCCACTGCAACCAATAGCCCTTTAATTAAAATGCAAACTGTTATGCTCTATCTGAAAAAGAGAGTGCAAGTGTTAATGACAGCCTGGTTTCAGCATTAAAATCTGAGGAATAAAGCTGCAAATGTGTGATCACACAGCAACTTTAAACAACCCCTGCATTGTACAAGGAAAAATAGATTATTTATAAAAACCAGGCTTCTGCTTAATTAGTCTTCCCGATGAATATAGCTCAGGGAGGATAGTAATGGTCAAGTACCATGTCATTGTAAGAGTATTCACACGCAGGTAGCATCACACATGCACGCATGCGCACACACACAACCCCCCCTCCCCCCACACACAGGCACTGGTAGGCATATGTGCACACTGCTTGACAATTGCTAGGATATGGCTGGTGTTTTCATAAAGGGTTAAAAATAAAAAAGTCAAGGAGGAAAACTAGTCATGGAAAATAGCCCCTGCAAATGAATGTGAAACCAGGGTGGGTTTCTTTACTGTGAAACTAGAGCGAGCCATCTCTCTCTGTCTCTCTTCAGCCCAGCTCTTGCAATGGAGGGGACTATATAGACGATGCACAGAATAAAAAGCTCTTGTTTAAGAACCCAGCAGTAACCAGATGTGGTAGTGCAAGCCTGTAATCCCAATACTTGGGAGGCTGAGACAGCAGGATCACAGGTTCAAGGCCAGCGTCAACAACTTACCAAGGCCCTCAACAACTTAATGAGACCCAGTTTCAAAATAAAAAACAAAATCAGACTGGGGGTATAGCTCAGATGTAGAATGTCTCTGGGTTCAATCCCCAGTATCACACACACACACACACACACACACACACACACACACACATGAACCTAGCACTTTCTCTTGTACCTGCTCATCTTCACACCAAAGTCTTTCCCCTGGCCACTCATTTTACTAGAAAAGGTTATATTTCCAAATGAATGATGGGCAGCCACACAACATCACCTTTTTCAGGTCTGTCGTGTGTCCTACCTGATTAATGTGTTTATATTTTCATTAGGGTGACCAGTTCTTACTGGAGAAGGACTGCCTTCTTGGCTAGTAATATTCCCTTTTAATCATTCATGGCTGCCATCCCCTGTTGAAATAATTAGATGCCATGCTTTTATTTCACTGACAAGCATTTCTGTAAGCTGGCTGGGGAGAATGGATGTTTTCCCTAGCTCAGGGCAACTCCCAAAGGGAGAAGCCTGTAGGTAACGTGTGTTTCCCAAGTCCAGGGGATTCACGGTGTGCTCTTCATTTCACACACAAGGCTTTGTTGAAATGAAACAAACATATTTTCGTGAGAGGAAAAATGAAGACCTTGACCAGAGAGGAAGACTACAG
This sequence comes from Glis glis, assembly GCA_004027185.1. Lineage (NCBI taxonomy): Eukaryota > Metazoa > Chordata > Mammalia > Rodentia > Gliridae > Glis > Glis glis. Next base: position 4,067 of record PVJS01026817.1, on the reverse strand, counting down.
AAAAGGGAGAGGAACCCAAAGTAACCAGAAAGCGAGAGGGAAGGCTGTCCCTTAGAATTAAAGTGGGCAGGCATGGTGAGGATATGCAAAGTAGGGGTGCCTGGATGTCAAAAGAGACCCTAGCAGTCTTGTGTTCATAACGCTGTGTGCTCAGTGGCCAGCCTGCTGTTGCTTTCCATTATCAGCTGACTATCAATGTCAGCTTGTTTAGTCAGTGGGCCATGCTTATGTACCTATGTGAATATACTGTTAGTTCTGTGACTAATTTGAAAAAATCAGACAATTCCACTTATTCATTTTTTTTCCTTTCTTTAGGTGTTCCAACCTGGACATACTGTAGAATGTTCTCATTTTCTGTCTTAATATCTTACCACAGCATTTTCTTTGGTATGAAATTACAAACCTAATTATTATCTAACAGAAGCGACATATGCAGATCAAAATAATAATTTAAAAAATACACACATGTATGTGTACACATGCATGCAGACCAAAATAATAATTTAAAAAATACACACATATATGTGTATACATGCACATGCATGCATGCACATACACAATTCTGTGATTTTGACATATCTTCTAACTAGCTGAGAAATAACAGCCACGGGCATTGTAAAATAACTCGGCTAAATTCTTACATGTTTGTGTTGCTATATTCTTTCTAGAAATTTTGCAAGAGTCCATACTTTCCCTTGCTCCTGTCTTTTAAGCTTATTGGAAAGTGAGAGGTGTTTCTTGTGAATCATATTTTCCATGTTGAAGATTCTTTTATTTAAAGAAAAGAAAATCAGAACAGAAAACACAATTTAAACAATTGTTTTTAGAAGCGGTTAAACAGCTAAATCTGGCAGTGCGACCTAAATGGGCAATCTCAATCCTCGCTAATGGGAATAAAAATTGTTACAGTGATTTTCTGAAGAAAACCGTGGCAGAACATTATTAGTATACTGAATCTGCATAATTCTTGACTCAGCAATGCCTCCTCTAGGAATCAATCCTAAAAGGAGGAAGGTTTTGGTAGACAAAGATATGACTGTGAGGATCTTATTACAGTTTTTTCGTTTTGTAATAATGAAACAATTAAAAGATTTTTAATCTCCTGTCATAGGAAATTATTTTTCATTGAAAAACAATTCTATAACCTTGTATATAGAATTTTTGAAAATTATTCCATGAAAAATATGTAATGTCATGGTAAGATAAACACAGTACACCTTAGTTAAAAAACAGTTTACATTATGATAAACTGTTAAAAAACAGTTTACATTATGATTTATAAATAAATGATAATCAGTTTTATAAAGCAAAAGGTTATATTTGTACAAATAAACAGAATGATATAAATGAAAACAAAATGTTAGTAATGACTATTTTTCAATTATATGCATATGGACAAATCTTTAAAATATTTTATTCTCTTCATATCTATATTTTAACATTTTCACAGAACAAACTCATGTTGAAATTATAATGAGAAAATGCAATTTCTTAAGTGAGGAAAAAGAACTGGTTGGGTAGCAAAAAGGTCATAAATTTAGGTTTTAAGGCATAAATTGTTAGTATAATACATTTGTCATTTTTTATTATAACTATACATACAATTATTTCAATTGCAATAATTATACACTATGCCATCTAGCTTCAGAGTATATTAACATGCATTTTAAAATTAAATAGCAAAATGATAAAGGAGAAATGGGGATACAGAATTACTTATTAGCACTTGACCCTAATTAATTGAAACTTACAGATACTCTACAAGTTTTACATATACTTATATATCTTTTTAAATTGGAAATAATACTCTGAGTCCTTAATCCTCTATACTAAGCAACTGTGCAGGTTTCAGATCCCCTAGATCTGCTTTCTTTTTACTCATCTAACTATGAGTATATTTTTTAGACATTGGTCCCATTTTGCATCTCAGTGGCTTACTGGTTAGCATCTCAAGCAATAAGAAAATTATATGCAAGAAATGTACTACTGGAACAAGTTGAGTTAGGAAATTGATTCACTTTGGTTGTTTGTATTGAGGGTTGATGTGGGGATATGTGAAGGATGAGTCTGAAGGAGGATTCTAACTTAATTTACTCCATTACTTTCAAGACAAGAGCTAAACTTAGACAGATCATGACTGACTAGTGGATATATCATGGAGCTTCTGAGTTTGGTTCTTATCATCAAAGTAATGGTTTTAAGCCTCAGAGTCATAAGATAATATTTATGATCTAAGGATATCACTCTATCAGTAACAAGTAGAATCTTTTGATGACCAAAGTGAGGAAAACCTGTAAAATTATTGCCTTAGTCCATTTAGGCTTCTATATCAAAATACCATACTCTGATGGCTATAAAAAAGAGAAATTTATTTTACCAAGATCTGGAGGCTAAGAATTCCAAGATCAAGGCTCCAGCAGTTCTGCGTCTGATGAGGACCTGTTATCTGGTCCACAGATAGTACCCTCTAGTTGTCTGCTCACATGGTCAAAGGGGTGAGTTAGCTGTTTGAGGATGTTGCTTTTATAAGGGTACTAATCCCAATCATGAGGGATTGGGGGGCTCAAATATTGAGACCATAGCAGTGATTAAATAAATATAGCTTAGGAATGACAAGACCTATTTAAGGCAGTAGGGATTGAGGTTCAGATACAGATTTAAGAGAAATTAAGAAGTATAATGAAAGCCGGGCATGGTGGCACACGCTTGTAATCCCAGTACTTTGGGAGGCGGTGACCGGAGGATCCGGGTTTGCGGCCAGCCTCAGCCCTCTCTCCCTCTCTCTCTTCCTCTCTCTCTCTCTCTCTCTCTCTCTCTCCCTGTCTCTCTCTCTCTCTCTCTCTCTCTCTCTACCTAGTGAGGCCCTCCGCAACTTCGTGAGACCCAGTTTCAAAATAAAGTATAAAAAATAAATAGGGCTGGGGGTGTGGCGCGGAGGTAGAACGCCCCTGGGTTCAATCCCTGGTACCGCAAAAAAAAAAAAGAAGTATAATGATATGATTTGCATATCACTCATTGTGAAATAATGAGGGAGTCAGAATGTAAATATGCTTGCTACCTTTCTGGCATAGGCAAATATTTCAACTGGGTGGGAAATCCTTCCCATAGTCCTAAACTATATTTCTAAGTATAATCTTAAAATGATTTAGGGTACATGCCCTCTTGGTTTTCTAATGTGCCGTTTACTAACACTAAGAAAAGGCACATTTTAATATTTACTTATAAAGGAAGTAATAAAAACACTAGACTAACCAGTTGCACAATATTGTGTTCCGTAAACTCTCTAGGATATCAGTGTGTTTCAGTCAGCATTCTCACTGCTGTGACCCAAGAACCCTGATGACAACAACTTAGAGGAAGGAGATTTATTTCATTTGCTCACAGTTCTGGAGATTTCAGGGGTTCAGGTGAAGTCTGCAGAACCCAGGGCATGTTGTGGTGAGCAGAGAGAAAGAGAAAGTACAAAGAGACTGGAAATAGCTCACAGCAAGGAGACTGGAAATGAGAGCGAGAGAGAGACAGACAGACAGACAGATAGACAGACAGACAGAATATAAAAGACAGAAAAAATATGAGAGAGAGAGAGCACGCACTCATGGTGGGGGTTCATGGACACAAGCACAGTCCCAAGGCCACATCCCAGCGATCCCTCCTCAGCAACAAGGCCCCACCTCCAACATGGCTGCCTTGTCTCCATGAGGTCTATGGGGACATTCTAAATTCAAACCATATCATAGTGCTTCTCAAAAAAAATTTGACTAGCTAGGTGTGGTGGTGCACACCTGTAAGCCCAGTACTTGGGAAGCTGAGACGAGAGGATCACAGGTTTGTGGCTAACCTCAGCAATTTAGTGAGGCCCTCTGCAAAGCATTGAGACCCTATTTCAAAATAAAGAATAAAATAGGGCTGGGGGTAGGGGGTATATCTTGGACCTAGAATGTCCCTGGGTTCAATTCCTAGTACCATATACACAAAGGCATTTGACTTACCTCTCAGTGACTCTTCATTCACCTATCCATGGTAGCTACTTCAACCTTTCTACACTTTTTTTTTTTTTTTTTTTTTGG
>PVJS01026816.1:0-26713 GCA_004027185.1 Glis glis | reverse complement strand
AGAGAGAGAGAGAGAGAGAGAGAGAGAGAGAGAGAGAGAGAGAGCTGAGGCTGGCCGCGAACCCGGATCCTCCGGTCTCCGCCTCCCAAAGTACTGGGATTACAAGCGTGCGCCACCACGCCCGGCTTCATCATCATTATTCAGTGAACATCTTACAAGATGTTACCTTTCCTTGCTGCAAGATCCAGGTCGTCACATCTTCATCTGTATCATTCCAGCTTTTCATAGTCCATCATGGCACCTGAGAAAATGATGGTGACTCGTCTCCACAGAACTCATACAACCAATGCTTCCATCCTAAAGAGGATCTGGCCTCCAAGAAAGAATTTATAAATGCGCTAGTCCCCCCTTATTAGAGGTTTTTCTTCCCACAATTCCAGTTACCCATGGTCAACTATGGCATTGCATAAGGCATTATATAATCTCACATCTGGGCTGGGGTGGATAGCACAGTGGTGGAGCACATGCATAGCATACACAAGGCCTGGGTTTAATCCCCAGCACCAAAACCCAAACAAACAAGCAAACAAACAAACAAACAAACATAATTGCAAAAGAAGGGTGAAGAAGATATCTTGAGAGAGAGAGTGAACACATTCATATAAGCTTTATTCCAGTATATTATTAAAATTACTCTATCATTATACTCTTGTTGTACCTGATGTATAAATTAAACTTTATAATAGGTGTGTATACATAAGAAAAAACAGTCTATATAAGGATGTCTATAAAAATAGTCTATATAAGTCATCTGCGGTTTCAGGAATCCCCGGGAATCTTGGAATGTATCCCCATAGATAAGGGAGGACTACTGTACCAACAATATTCCCAATAGAAAACAGCGCTCTCCAGACTAGCAAAGTATTCCGTAGCTCTCTGGCTGTGTTCTCCATATTAAGCTAGTCTTAAAATTCTTCTCACCTCCCTCCTTTCTCTTCTGCTTCAAACCTGCAGTGAAGTCATTTGCTGTGGTCATAAGCCATCAAATGTTATTATGGATGTTGAATCCCACAATATCAAAAAGCCTGGGATAGACATTTTAAGTCCCCATAGCCAGGAACAGTGTGATCTAGCAACTGAACACCAAAATCTGAAGCTCTACATTTGAATCCTTATTCAACTTTTAAATTATTTTTCCTGGCTCTCCAGCCTAATTAACCTTAAATATCCAACACCATCCTAAAATCTTCCCTGACTATTCCAACTCACTTTATTATTTCCCTTTTCCCAGTGACCATAGTATTTCTATTAAACCAACACAATAAGAATGACTAATCATGTGCATACTTGTATTGTGATTAAGTTATTTCACCAAGACTTTTGCATCCCTTCCAGGTCCTGGTACAGTGTGAATAAAATTGTAGTTTGGTTGAGAGAAATATCAATCCATGCTCATTTCTGGGGAGTGGAGAGAAAAGTCAGGCATGATGAAAATCAGCTAAAATCCTAGCATGCGTTACCTGGGCACTAGGGCATGACAAGACAATTGCTCAGTCCCTGCCAGCCTGTCCATGCCTCTCACTGCCACGGCCTAAGTCAGGGTGTCAGTGGCATATGTACCCGGAGTCACCTACTCCTTGGAAAGGACATGGGCTGGAACAGGGCAAGGGCAGAGTGGTGCCCCCTGTACATCCACCAAGTTGCCTCAAAAGTTTAACGTCCCCAGTTTTACATGTATCTCCCAAGCGCTCCTCATTTCTCACAGCAGAAACTATTATAAAATATGCAAGTAGCCATATCTTTTTATTTTTTTGTGTGTGTGTGTGGTACTGGGGATTGAACCCAGGGGCATTCTACCTCCGAGCTATACCCCCAGCCCTATTTTTTTTATTGTTTATTTTGAAACAGGGTCTCACTGAGTTGCGGAGGGCCTCACTAAGTAGCTGAGGCTGGCCGTGAACCCGGATACTCTGGTCTCAGCCTCCCAAGTATTGGGATTACAAGCGTGCGCCACCAGGCCTGGCTCATATCTTTTTCTTAAAGATATTTATTTTTGTCTTTTCCCTGGGGCTTCATGGTTACTTTAGTAAGAGTAAATGTGTATTTAAGTACAAGCAGAGGAACTGTGGATGGTCCAGCTGCCTGGACTATCTAGGTCCTCATCCTAGGTCAGAGGGGGAATTTATGTGAATAGGATAGGTAGTTGTTGGTTGATAAACAAACAGAAAGATAGAGTGTATGATTTATTGAGCATTTACTCTGTACTAGGTACTGTGTTAAATACATAACAAAGATCATTCTACAAGATAGATTCCTATTCATTCATTCATTTATTGTGTGGTACTAGGGATTGAACACAGGGGCATTCTACCTCTAAGCTAAACACCCAGCCCTATTTTATTTTATTTTGAAACAGGATGTCACTAAGTTTCAGAGGGCCCAGCTAAGTTGCTGAGACTGGGTGTGAACCTGCAATCCTCCTGTCTCAGCCTCCCAAGTACTGGGATTATAGGCATGCACTATCATGCCTGGCTGATTCCACTCTATTTTAGAGATGATGAAACTGAGGATAATAGAGGTTAACTAATTTGCCCAAGCTCAACACCTAGAAAGTTGTAGTGTCAGAATTTGATGCCACACAGTCTGGTTCCAGACCCCATATTCTTCTTTAGTTTTTGCGCTATTGGGGATTAAAACCAGGGCCTTGTGTATGCTAGGCAAACACTCTATCACAGCTATACCTCCAAACTTTTAAAGGAATTTTTGATTTTGAGACAAGTTCTTACTCAGTTGCCAAAGCTGGCCTCGAACTTGCAACCCTTCTGCCTCAGCTTCCTGAGCAGCTGAGATTATAAATGTACACCACTGCATCTGGTTCAGAGCCAACATCTTGTGTGTGTATATATGTGTGTGCTCGTGTGTGTGCATGTGGTACCAGAGAGTGAATCCAGGGGTGTTCAATCACTAAGCTATATCTCTAGCCCTTTTATCTTGATACAAGTTCTCACTAAGTTGCCCATGCTAGCCTTGAACTTGTGATCCTCCTGCCTTAGCCTCCTGAGTCAGTGGAATTATGGGCATTCACCACCATGCTTGGCTCAGAGCCCACATTCTTAAGTCTTAATGCTTAATGTTCTCCTGGATATAAAGAGGAAGTTCAAGCCCATGGAACTTTTTCTGCATGCTAAAGTTTGGACCTGGAATGAGCCTTAAAGGCCCATGTGTTGATAGCTTGGTCTCCAGGGTGGCACTATTGGGAGGGGGTGGAATCTTTAAGAGGTGGGACCTAGTGGGAGATCTTAGGTCACTGGGGGTGCACCCTCAAAGGGACTGTGAGCCGAGCGTGGTGGCACATGCCTGTAATCCCAGTACTTGGGAGGCTGACACAGGACGAGCACAGGTTTGAGGCCAGCCTCAGCAACTTAGTGAGACCCTGTTTCAAATTAAAAAATAAAAAGGGCTAGAGGTGTAGCTCAGAAGTAGAATGCCCCTGGGTTCAGTCCTCAGTATTAGAAACATAAATAAACAAAGGGACTGTGGGACACTGGTTTCTCCTACACATTGCAGCCATGAGCAGTTTTGCCATGCAAAACTGCCATGATGTGCTGTCTTACTATAGACCCTAAAGCAACGGAGCCAACCAACCATGGACTGGAACCTCCAAAACTTGAACCAAAATAAACCCTTCCTCTTTTTAAGCTGATTTACCTCAGGTATTTGTTACAGCTGAGTAGCACTCTGCACTTTTACTTTACCATCAGTAAAATACCTGAAAAATTCTCTTTTCCTTCTTTCTTTCTTTCTTTCTTTCTTTCTTTCTTTCTTTCTTTCTTTTTTTCTTTTTTTTTTTTGATACTGGGGATTGAACCCAGGGGCTTCTACCTCTGAGCTATACCCCCAGCCTTTTTTATTTTGAAAGAGGGTCTTGATAAGTTGCTGAACGTCTTGCTACATTGCTGATGCTGACCTCGAACCTGTGATCCTCCTGTCTCAGCCTCCCAAGTAATGGGATTACAGGCATGTGCTAACACATCTGGCAATAAATGATATCTTATATCTCCTCCAACTGGAAGACTGTCCTAAAATCTTAATGCATGAGGAGAACAAGTTTCATTAGAATTTAACTTTAAAACTGAGAGAACAATAGATATCATCCTCTGAGATTAATTTTTAAGCACTAAGTAATTTGAATTGTACTCAAAGCATTTGAAGAAAGAGCAAAGCCAAAATGGTGTGTTCAGAAGATCATTTTAACCATATCCTTTTCCACTCACCCCTAATACTCATACATACATATTCATCCAGCCATTGCCGCTTTCTCCTTCAAATTTCTATGTAAAACTTGTCTCTTCTAAGTCACGTGTGGTGGTGCATGCTTGTAATCCCAGTACTTGGGAGGCTGAGACAGGAGGATTGCAGTTTTGCGGCCAGACTCAGCAACGTGTTAGGCCTTCCACAACATAGTGAGACCCTGTTTCAAAATAAAGAATAAAAAATAGGGCTGGTTATAGTTCAGAGGTAGAACGCCCCTGGGTTTAATCCCCAGTACCACAAAAAATAAAAAACTTGTCCCTTCTAGGAGTCCCTTTCTGGACTCTCCTATGCAGCCGGCTCTTGTCCATGCCCACTAGGTGCATGCCTTTGTCATCAAATTTATTACACTGTCCTGTAACTCTTGATTTTCTTGTTAGTTTCTCCTACCAAACAATATGTGTTTTAAGAATTGTAAGCATGCAGCCGGGCATGGTGGCGCACGCTTGTAATCCCAGTACTTTGGGAGGCGGAGACCGGACGATCCGGGTTCATGGCCAGCCTCAGTTCTCGTTCTCTCTCTCCCTGTCTCTCTCTCTCCTCTCTCTCTCTCTCTCTCTCTCTCTCTCTCTCTCTCTCTCTCCTTAGTGAGGCCCTCCACAACTTTGTGAGACCCGGTTTCAAAATAAAACATAAAAAAAAATAGGGCTGGGGGCGTATTGCGGAGGTAGAATGCCCCTGCGTTCAATCCCCGGTACCGCAAAAAAATAAAAAATAAAAAAATAAAGAATTGTAAGCATGCCTTCTTTGTATGGTAGCATACAGTTGAGTTCATAGCACTAAAAAGACACTTAATATATGCTAGTAATGAATTAAAAAATTAACCATGGTAACAGTGAACTTCTAAGTGAATGGGAAGGACCCTCATCTTTGCTGCAGGGAGCTACTGGCTGAAACCAGCTCACAATGCCTTCCAAAGTGTGGACAGGGACAGCCGGTACAAGAGCCACGAAGGTGCAAACCCGCATGGTTCTCAGAGTGGAAGACCTCAAAGGACAATTGTTCTCACTTGTCATATCCAATATTAAAAATGTCACCAGATTCCCAGGAGCTGCTGCTGCTGACAGGCACCATGGTGAGCAGGTCCTTTCTGAGTCTTCTCACCTGCGAGAGGGGTCTGAGTTCAGAAAGGGTTGAGGAAGGAGCACGGCCTTGCTTTTCACTGTGCTTCTGCATATATTTTTCTTGCCATATATATATATATATATATATATATATATATATATTTTTTTTTTTTTTTTAGAGAGAGAGAGAGAGAGTCCAAGGTCACAGGTGTAACTTTACTGGATGCAGAACTTGTGTTTTCTGCCTCCTGGACAGCTATCTTCCTACCAACTGATTCCAACTCTGCCTTCAAAACGAGCTCAAGCCGCACCTTTTCCATGAAACCTGCAGTGACCTGCTCCCCTAGGCCCATTTAAATGCCCTCTTCCATGTTCTCTTGCCATGTGCATGTTCATGTTCATGTTCACACTCAGAAGAGGGACCCAAACCAGGAGTGATGGTGCATACCTATAATCCCAGTATTTGGGAGACTGAGACAGGAGGATCACAGGTTCAAGGCCAGCCTCAGCAACTTAGCGAGACTCTCAGCAACCTACTGAGACCCTATAAAAAATAAAATAGGGCAAAGGATCTAGCTCAGAGGTAGAACACACCTGGGTTCAATCTCCAGTACCAAAAAAAAAAAAAAAAAAGAGATAGAAAAGAAAAAAAGAATAGTGGCTGATTGTCTGCCATCTACCAGGTCGGGAGCTGGAGAAACCATACACACCTAACTCCCCAGCTCTGAGCACCATGCCCCACAGTCAGGCTTTTGCATCGCTTTTCTCCCGTTTCTTCTTAGCAGTGGGGTGGGGTTTAAATATTCTTTGAGATCCTTCTCTGATCTAACAGTCGCTGCTTTTGGTGATGCTCGTGTTTGCTTCGAGCAGCAAGGGAGAAAGATTTTAGAATGGCTTTACCACGTTAAGATAAAGACTGACAATAAACATGGTCAGATTCCAAGAACCCAAATTCCAAGAACCCCTCCAGCTCCAAACAGCTGAACTGTAATTTCATTAGATGCCACTTTCTTCTCTCCTTCCTGCACAGAGCCCTGCTCCCTGCCCAGCAAACATTAGAGAAAACAGGGTTGCCCTGAGCTGAACAGCCATCTGACAGCCGTTAAGAACACTCCCTGGGACTCCATAGCAGTCGGGAGGGCTGAACTGCTGCTGATTCAGAGCCGGGTCCAGCTGCTATCCTGGGATGAAGAATCGCAGGGGAAAGATGCTGAAACGACTGCTATAGATTTTCCCGGCAGTGGCTTTCGACAGACTGGAATCGAAATGATAATTGGTGCAGACATCTTAGAGGTCACTAGCGAGGAGGAGAAAGCTCTCTGGCTTTCTATAATAGCAGTCCCTGTCTGAACCGGCTGATAACCTTGAGGATGGTAGCTTGAAAGATGAATTCATGTGGGGAGAAAGTCTAGGAACAAGTCTAACAGCAGCTGATAGCCTTTCAGAAACAAGTGCTCTAAGGAGAGTGAAGGGTTTCTCTTTAAAAGATTCTTTGCTACCAATTCAAATAACCAAATAACTACATCCTTGTTACATCAGGAAATAAACCCTCAAAATTTACAAAGAAGCCAAAGTCATTAGTGGGTATTTTCAGTAATGAGCATGTTTCTTAGTGGAGTAGAGAGAGGAGAGAGAAGTTAGCTTTTCTTTCCTGGCTGCAAATGACCTTAAAAGATACTGTTAAATAATAAATGTCCATTAACTAGTCTTGAAATAATTGCATTTAAGCCAATTTCACGATCATATAGAACCGCATTTTACATCAAAGTGCAGCAAGATAAAAGTGCTCCATATTGCAGATATTAGCCAACAACAGAGGCAGAACTGTGAGAAAGATTAACTTCTGGGGCAGCCAGAGACCCCCACATCTGTGTCCCCAGATACAGCTTCACCAGCCTGTGGTATCAATGTCCTCTTCCCTCATAAAGTAATGAACTAGTAGGAATCAGATCATAAAGGTGAGCAGGTTGCTCAAAACATTGCTCTCAAAAGACAAATATGTGACTTGATGGGGGAAGAGAAGCTCTTTATGTAGCCTCTAGCACAAATGCAGGTAAGTTTTTCCAGTAGCTATTTGTCACCTTAGAAGGCAGAGGAAATCTGATAGTATTTATGGACCCCTAAAGCGGTCAAGAAATTGGCTGCAGAAATACAGGATACCATTTTATCATTGAGAGGCTGTTTAGCATATTTTCTTGCACACCACCCAACCGTGTTTATCATTACCATTATCATCTGTATGTGCGTATCCGTTTTCTATACAACGATGATACTTCAGATGAAGAACAAGATGGAAAAGCCTACCCTTCTCCACTTCTGTACTCTGAAGAGAGAGAAAGAATTGTTTTCTTAAGATAAAGAATTTACATTGTAGTTATTAAGTAAAAGAAATCTCATGATATTTAGAAGACATAGAAAAAAATCTTTAGGGAGAAACACTGGTATGCCATGATATCGTAGCCAGTCCTACGAAGAGTTTGGAGTGAAGATCTGATGGCAAGTATAGCCAGACAAGAACACAACTTTGAACGTGTTGGTTGCCTTGGTGATAGCTCCGCTGGATATAGAGTGGGCCTGCCTGCTACGCAGCACTCTACCTTAATGGATCAGCATTAGGGCAAATGTTCCCTGTGTGCATCCTGTTGTGCCACATGAGATAAAGGTGCACTATATGCAAAAGAGCACAAATGCTTTGAAAGCAAACATGCTCCTGGCTTTAATGAGGATGGTTTTCCCACTTTGGTCGATCATTCTGAGCCCTGAAATGCAATCAGGGAGGTAGATGATCAGGTAGGGGTCAAACCAAGAAAATCAAATCTGTCAGTAGCTTTCCCTTTCTTATTCTCAAACTGCACCCACCCACATGTACAGACTTATAGGAGATCTTACAGACTCACAGGTTGTGGATTTGTGCACCTTAATATGTACTACCATTTCAAGAAAGGGGATTTCAATATTTGTGAAACATGGATAAACTGATAAATTGACCATTGTCCAGCATTATATGTAAAGCAGCAACATGAATGAGTGGGATTTATTAGGCCTGAGTTGATGAGGGAAAAGCATAGAAATACCCCTCCCCCAGGTTACGAACAATTAACTGTCCAGGAAGATATCACCCATCTTAAGTTAGAAGTGACCTAGGACAAAGCCAACCAGAATTATGAGTGAGTCATTATCTGCTGGAGCTGATGGGGTGGCTAGAGCAGTGGATAGGGCAAGGATGAGGAATAAAAGTTACTTAACCTCATGAGCCTCGGTCTTCACATCCATAAAATGGAGATGGTAATAGTACTTACCTCATGGAATTGTCACGAGTACTAAGTGAACCAATGTAAAACATATAGTACAGTGTCTGGCACTTGGATACTGTTGATAAATATTAACTGCTGTTATCTTTATTTGGTCCCAAAGTCGCCTAAATAGAAATTGGAGAATTCAGCAAGGATGTTTTAATGGGACCATTCTGAAAAAGGACTGGGAAAAGTACAGAGGAAACCAAGTTTATAGCTTCTCTAAAAGTCCAGAGAAGAGCTGGACACTGTCTTGTGGTCAATCTTTGGGGATTGGTATTATGCTATTTTATTTTAAAGGGTCAATTTAAGACAGAATCATTTAACATGAATAACTTATCAATTTATGTCATCCAAAGGAAGACCATACAGCCAAAGGGAAAAAAGAGAAATCATGGTGACCTAATCATAGAAATGACATTCCTCACCTTTGCTATTCTCTGTTGGTTAGAAGTAAGTCACAGTTGCCCACACACTACAGAGGAGGAGATTATACGAAGGCATGAATACCAGGAATCAGGGACGATTGAAATCCACCTGAGAATTGGCCTGCCACAGACAGCATTTCCCATATGGGCTTCCCTGAAACACAACTGCGTCTCAAGACATGAACTGATACTCTAGAAAACACAGTAAATTGAGCCAAGGCCAATAGTTGTTTTTTCCATCTAAATGTTCTTAGAAAGAAAAATGCAAAATATACTTTTATTTTTTAATACTTTTTGGTGCATTATGGTCTCACATTACAACGCAGATCATAGATAGTGACACACATGCACGGAACACTTAGTGGGCTTCCCCCTGGCTCCCTCCCCATTCCCCCCTTTCCCATACAGGGTATTGAGATTGACACTGGAATTCTCACTCATGTACATAACATCAATGGAAGTGATTCCTTCATTGAAGCCTGGCACGGTAGTGCATGCCTGTAATTCCAGTACTTGGAAGGCTGAGACAGGAGGATAGCAGGTTCAAAACTAGCTTCAGAATTCACTTTTAGCCAGGCGCGGTGGCACATGCTTATAATCCCAGTACTTGGGAGGCTGAGACAGGAGGATTGCAGGTCCGCGGCCAGCCTCAGCTACTGAGTGAGGCCCTCTGCAACTTAGTGAGACCTTGTTTCAAAATAAAAAATAAAATAGGGCTGGGGATGTAGCTCAGAAGTAGAATGCCCTGAGTTCAATCCCCAGTACTGCAAAAAAGAAAACCTCTTTTATGTAATGACCCCAAATAATGGATGGCAATCAGCCATACCCAGAAAGACTTTCCTTGAATGATTACTACTTGATATAAGCATGCAAAATGTTCAACTTCTACAGTGACGCATAAGCAGCATTGATTTCAGGTTGATCCATGTCATTTATTCAATGACCGCTGCTCTATGTAATGTATCTTGTCTTACAAGTTCAACATAAATGAATATTTAATGTTTCTTTTATATTAAATATTTATACCATACAAACTCATTCTCCACACATCTGTGACTCAAAGAAAGATTTTCAATTTTTTTAAAAATGTATTGAGATTCTCAAACTGTGTCACAATCAAACAAGCAAAAGTTGATCAAGTAACCTTCACCAAAATGAAGGTTAGAGCCTGGCTTTCTTAAAATGCCTGGGAGTTAGCTGTCCAAAAATGAAACAGCAAGTTATTCTGGAATAATTTAAGTCAAGAGTACCAAGATTTTTGCAAAACACACAATTTGGGCTCTCTTTTTTCCCTCTAAAACATTTCTACAACATGGAATAGTTCATATTATTTTACAATGAAAGAAAAACATAGAATAGATTGAATGCTGCACTTCACATTTGGCCTTTGATTAAATAATATCATTCCCCAAATTAAGAAGATTTATGAAAAAAAAGACACCAAACACTGTTTTCATTGAAAATGTTTGTATTTTTATATCATATTTTATATTAACATGTAAAATAAGATTTTATGTTTTCTTTACAAATATTCCACGTGTGTGTGTGTGTGTGTGTGTGTGTCTGGTACTAGGGATTGAAACCAGGGGCATTCTACCTCCAAGCTATATCCCCAGCCCTTTTTTATTTTTATTTTAATTTAACTTTGCTTTGTTTTGTTTTGAAACAGGGTCTTGCTAGGTTGCTGAGAGTCTCACTAAATTGCTGAGGTTGGTCTCAAACCTGTCTCAGCTTCCCAAGTACTGGGATTATAGGTGTGAGCCACCATACCCAGCTAAAAATATTCTACTTTTATTCTTTTTGCTGTGACAACTTTATGAAATGGACAATAAATATTAAACCTTAAATATATACCCTTTTCCTGTCATACATTTTAATGAATATTCTGTTCTTTGTACCTTTGTGATGGTGGTGAGATAAAAAGGTGGATTGGGAGAAACTTATGAGAAGGCTGAAGATCACAAAGGAAAAAATATCAGGAATTTGGAGGCAGGAGAAGGTCCTCAGTTTTGGAGAGACAGAGGAAGAGACCAATAATACAGTTTGGCCGGGCGTGGTGGCGCACGCTTATAATCCCATTACTTTGGGAGGCGGAGACCGGAGGTTCGCGGCCAGCCTCAGCTCTCTCTCTCTCTCTCTCTCTCTCTCTCCTTAGTGAGCCCTCCGCAACTTCATGAGACCCGGTTTCAAAATAAAGTATAAAAAATAGGGTCGGGGGTGTAGCGCGGAGGTAGAATGCGCCTGGGTTCAATTCCTGGTACCGCAAAAAATAATAATAATAATAATAATAATACAGTTTGGTGTTGAGAAAGATGGGGAAACTAGGGTTTTTTTTTTCTGTGCTTCACAGTATAATTCTTCCCTTTGCTGCCTCCTCAAGACAACCTTCGCTAGTCGTCATTATTAGTCTTTAAGTTATTTTGTGAAGCCAGATTTGTGTTTCTTTTAGATACAGCACTGTGTTGAGGCGAGCCTTCCCCTGTTAGTCCTATGTGAATTCTGACGGTTCCGCTCCCAGTTTCCATCACAGGAAATCCACTCCACAGCAGATTGACGTGCATGGTAGATTTTATTGAATTTCATGGTAGAGACAGAGATGATGTTTCCTTCACATCGTGGATGATTTCATTAACAACTTTCCCTTGGGTCCCCCAAGACTCTCTTTTAGTCTGCTGGCTGCCAGGCCTGCTTGTCCCTGTTTCTCTATCACCCATTTCTTCCTTCCCTTACTGACATGACCCTCTAGTCCTCCAGGTCTTCTAGACCTGCCTAGGTAGACCCAAGGCCATCACCCATATATTCTCCCTAGAAGTCCACAGAGAACTATGTATAAATGTTTTTTTCACTACCACTTAAACTTCAAAATATAACAAAAAAGAAAATTGATCAAATTTTAATCATTTATAAAAGCAACTGTTTTATCTGTCATTTTTTGCCATGAATATGAACCAAATCCCTATTACCTCTCCACACCACCTGTCAATGCTCTGTCAGGACATTCTAATCTTAAAGATGTCAAAGTGGCTTGGGAAATTTTGCAGTAGGTTGTATGGCTGGGAGTGGCATCGTTAAATTCAGGATGGGTTTAGACAGGAGGGTCCAGGCAAAACTTGGGTAACGTGGTCGGTTTAGAAGGATAAATCATAGGCAGGGTATAGACCTATGAAAGTTTATTCATCTGTGTTTGTTGTACACCTACCAGGAGCCAAACACTGAGCAAGGTGCCGGGATTATGATAGGAAATAAGATGGACATGGTCCCTGCCCTCGTGAACTCTATGGTCTGGTGCGGGGAAGGCAGCGAGCAATGACACAGGCAACTTGAATATAATGTGCTTAACATGCAATTTAATATAATGTCCAGGGGAAATGCAGAATGAAATGAGGCAATATTCCCAAATTCCTTAGACCCTTTATCTGGGATAAGTAGAGAAGGGATGGGAAGGGTCTTTTGAATGGAGATAACCACAAGTATAGAAGTGAAAAAGTAGAGAAAATGTGGGTAGCTTAAGGGGTGCCAAGAAAGTAGCTCATGTCAGGCATGGTGGCACATGCCTGTAATCCCAGTACTTGGGAGGATCACAGGTTCGAGGCCAGCCTTAGCAACTTAGCAAGACCCTGTTTCTAAATAAAAAAAGGCTCGGGGTGTAGCTCAGAGGTAGAATGTCCCTGGGTTAAATCCCCAGTACCAAAAAAAAGGAAAGAAAGAAAGGAAGGAAGGAAGGAAGAGAGGGAGGGAGGGAGGGAGGGAGGGAGGGAGGAAGGAAGGAAGGAAGGAAGGAAGGAAGGAAGGAAGGAAGGAAAGAGAGAAGGAAGGAAGGAAGGAAGGAAAGAGAGAAGGAAGGAAGGAAAGAGAGAAGGAAGGAAGGAAGGAAGGAAGGAAGAAAGAAGAAAGAAAGAAAGAAAAAAGAAAGAAAGAAAGAAAGAAAGAAAAAAGAAAGGAAAGAAAAAGAAAGAAAGAAAGAAAGAAAGAAAGAAAGAAAGAAAGAAAGAAAGAAAGAGAAGCTCATTTTGACTGGGGCATGAGGTGTGGGAGGTGTAGGGCAGGTAGAGTCCAGGAAGAGGCTGGAGAGGAAAGCTTAATGCTTGGCTCCCCTACCCTTAGTTTTTAACCTTCTGCAATGAATCCAGTTTCCGTCCATTCCTTCTGCTCAACTTAAACCTAAGCTCAATCTGAGCTCGCACTTTAACTGCATCCCTTTCTCCCTGAGGAACCCAGGGTTTCTGAGTCCAAGGTAGCTCTGCAGCTTGTCAAAGGCACCCGTCAGCACGTGACACCAATCTCTAAATCTGGGACATGCAATCAATCTGTAATTTAACCTTATGCCCCTCACCTTTGTTAGTTAAGTTGCCTAACACAAAAATAAAAAGTTGAACAAAATATAGGGTTTTTGTTTTTGTTTTTTTGGTGCACTAATTTGGGTCACACTAAGTTGTGGAGGGCCTCACTGAGTTGCTGAGGTTGGCCATGAATCTGTGATCCTCCTGTCTCAGTCTCCCAAGTACTGGGATTACAGGTGTGTGCCACCACGCCTGGCTTCAAAATATAGTTCTTAGTTGATATAAATAAATTAATCTTACTCTAAGCACTTTATTGAGAATTTCATGACCAACCTTTAAAATAATAGTAACATGCTTGTTCATTACAAATTGGGTTTGAAATCCTTTTCCCAAATATCATGAATATTACACATTCTGGAGACAACAAGAATAAATAAATGATTATTAAATAATTAGTTATTTGAATAGATACTAATAGGCACATCCTGGAGTTACATAAATAAGAAAATAGCTCTCCAAAGTGCCCACAGTCTAGGAAATATAAACACTATATTTCCTGTGGTCAAGAGAGATATAAAGGGCATTGTTACAATCCAGACCTGCAGGCACAGGGTTACTCAGTAAGTGGTGGGGTGAAGCTTGCTGAGGAGGAGGTGGCTCGCACCATGAGAAATTGTTTCTCTTTGCCCTTTCCCTCTTTTCCCCTATTGCCTGATTATTGTTATTCGTCCAGGCTTTCTGAGGCCATGTGCCCCCAAAATACACCAATGTAGTAATTAAGACTCTGGATGAAGCACGCTGGATGTAGATGTCTCTGGTTCTATGGAACAGGGCTTGCTGTCCATCACAGTAGCCGTCTCTTTCTCAAGCCCCTCCTCTCCAGCGTGCCTTCCTGCTGACTTGTACAGGTCCATTTGGCCATGGAGATTTGGCAACTGGATGGCAACCTGGAATGTTCTTAGACCCCCAGCACTCCACACCCCACCCCAGGAATTATGGTAGCAGAAAGACCATCTAACTAGAAAAGAAATTTGGAAAGACACAGAGGCAGAAGTTAACAGAGGCAGAACTTGGCAGACATGGAAAGAGAAGTCCACACAAAGTGAAAGAGAGGAAATGTACCATCTTAAGCACCATTTGTCCTAAACGTATCCACTGATTTTTTTAAAAAAAATGGCACCCTAATGGAAAATGGTAGTATACAATTAGAGCTGTGAAGTAGAAGCAAATGCTCATTGTTTTCTTCTCATGCACCTTGTAGTCAATATCCAGGGGCCCACGCTAAGAATAGAGTACCCTTTGGGTGTTCAATAGGAAAATTTGAATATTGTAGGTAGACTTAGTTATCACTAGTAGTTATCTTTTTCATTCATTCATTTATTTGTTTAACAAAAATATATAGAACCTCTACTACATGCCATACAATTTGGGCCCAACATATAAATAAGACAAAATTTGTCCAATAATGGAGACAGCTGAGTACAGTACAGTGATTATATTACAGAAAAAATATAAGCTTTGCAAAGTATAGGGGCCATATTTGTCATCCTATCCATAATGTTAGACTTAATGCAACTCCTGACATACGGTAGACGCTCACTAAGTATGTGCTAAGTGATGTATATATGTGTCAAATGCACAGTGTGCTCTGATAGCATGGAAGCAAGACACATAATCAGACAGGGCTGGGGGTGGGGGTGTGAGAAGTGTCCAGCCAAGTTTGGTGTCCATACTTAGTGTGTCATCATTCTGTCTGATGGTGTGATTGTATGCAGCAGTGCTAGCTGCTCTATTATGAATGGCATCATTGGATGATAAAAAATAAGTTTCAGAAAACAAAATAGACAAAAGTAGGAAGGCAAAGAGCCCTCCTGGACGGTGATTGAAATAATTAACCATGGAGTCTATGGAGGATAAGGAAGGGAATGAAGAAGGTCAAAGGGGGGGAGACAGACTGGACAAAGCATGAGGTCTCAATGAAATTTAAAGTTGGAGAGTGGAACAAGAATGAGGAGATAGGACAAAGAGCATATGTATTCAAGGATAGGATACTGATGTTTAAGATTTCTGAAATGGAGGCATGCAGGGTAATGTCAATTGGGAATGCTGAAATGGAGTGGAGGCCATTTAAGAGAGAAGATCAAAGCAATCTGTAATGTTGGGAAGGTGGGTGGGTTATCCAGGCTGTGTAGGGTAATGGCTGGAATAGCACTGGAGGGAAGAAACAAAAGCCAAAGACGTCAGTGGGGCAGTGACAGGGACGCCAGTAAGTGAAGCATTAGAGAGGGGTAGCTCAGATAGGATGAGCTTCCAAGGTGAGTCTTAGGCAGGATTCTCAGAGAAAGCAAAGCCTGAATCGATGACTTGTGTGCAGTTAGTTGATTTGGGGACAAGATCCTAGGGAATAGGAGGAGGCAGAGGGTGAAAAGGGTCATCACTATGGACAAATAGGGCTCTATCCTGTTCAGAAACTTCTGAGAAGCCATAGAGAATGAGCCTCAGAATTTGTCCACCTTCTCCTTCCCCCATTAGGCAAGGGTTGCCTTGTAGGGCTTGAACTCTCTCTGTTAAGGCTGCAGCAGCATTGAATGTGAGGCAGGTTTCTGCAGGTGTCTGACCCTCAGGTCTCTAAGAAGCCCCAGGTAGAAACCAAATGATAACAAAGTGCAGCTGAGACAACATGCTGTCAGGTCTACACCTGCCTGGAGCCTGTTGTCACAGCAGTGGCTGGAGTAAAAGGTGGGCAGAGAGAATGTGAGGTAGGGAACAAGAAGTATCTGTTACAATGGGCAAAGGAGGCATCATTAGTAAGCAGGAGGTGGGAGCAAAGAAAAAGCCAATGTAGGCGTAGGTACCAAGGGTGCTGCAGATGGGCAGCATCAGTGAACAAAGGTCCAGTTAGAGCTTTAACCTAGGACTCGAAAGAATGTGGATGAAAAGTCATCCCACGCCTGAGCAAGACTAAACTCCAAAGAAGGAGGCCAGAGGGGAAGACCCATGCTCCCTTGGGCTTCCAGATGTCTACCAGGACCAAGCAGGTTTAACCAGATCCAGAAATCTAATCAAGGCACGGCTGACTGTGAAAGCAAGCTGTGGCCCAATCAATGGTATTGAGGGAAACAATGTCTGAGCTCACAGAAATCTAATCTGAATGTGGAAATCTGTGATGTGCATGTGTTTATTTGAAATTTTCTAGGGAGAGGCTAGAAAGAGAAAAGAAGGTAGGATTTAACTGAGCCTTGGAAAACACTGACTTATAAAGATATAATTTATTCAATCTCCTTGGCAGTTTTATTTATTAAGGTAAATTAGCATTCTGATTTAGACAGAACTCTTTGGGGAATTTGTGTAGCCACTTAAGCTCCCCTGAGCCTGAACAAGTCTGAGCTTGCTAATTAATCAAGTCGATGGACCTCCAGTATAGAAGATCACACCCCAGAACCCAGAGACCACAGCAAAGAACTGATGCTCTGGGGGGTCCTACATTAGTATCGACCATAACACTTTCTCTGATACTTTAAAATTCATTTCCTGACTCTAACATCCTACTTCTGTGACATCTTACTGTACAGAATTGAAAGTATGCCCAAGTGGCATTTGCTGCCTATTGCTGCATAACATCATCCCCAAACTGAAAACAACCCAAGTTTATTGCCTGACAGTTTCTGTGGATCAGGACTCCGCCATGCTTGAGCTAGTTTCTGCACTTCAGGGTCTCCAGTAGACTGCGGTCAGGATGTGGGCTGGGATGCAGTCACTTTGAGGTTTGATAGGAAAAGGCCCTATTTCCATGTAGTTGACAGTATTGAGGTCCTTGTGGACTCACTGGCTGAAGGTCTCAGGGATTTTGTTGTTGTTGTTATTGTTGTTGTTGTTTTGCTGGCTGCTGGCCACAGACCACCTTCAGTTCCATGCCACATGGACTCCTTCAACATGGCAACTTGCATCATCTAAACTTGAGGCAAACCAGAGAGTCAGCTAGCAAGAGGGACATGGTGATCTTTTGGGTCTTTATCATAGAATTGACATCCCATTATCTTTGTCAGGTTATTTTGGTTAGGAGAGAGTTACTGGACAAGTCCATATTGAAGAGGAGGGATTACACACAGGTGTGTGTTCCAGGAGGCAGGGTCGTTGGAGACCATCTGAGAGGATTCCTAGACCACCATGTATTGTCTTAGATCACCATGTGTTGTCCTAGTACCCTTGTCGTTAAAGGTACAAGATAGGCTGCTTGGACAAAGAAGTCCAAATACAGAGTTTTTCTCTCTCAACAGACTAGAGGATAAGAAAAAGTCCAGGGCAGAGAGGAGGCTATGCTTCTCCAGGGACCATGGAACCAGATTCCTTTAATCCTGCTGCTCAGTTCTCCCCCAGGATGCAGAGATTGTGACTCTCCATCAGACAGTCCACGTGGATCTCAGAGCTGGCAACCCACATGCCAGTCCCGGTGCTTGGGAGGCCGAGACAGGAGGATTGTACCTTCATGGCCAGCCTCAGCTACTTAGTGAGGCCCTCTGCAACTTGGTGAGACCCTGTTTCAAAATAAAGAATAAAAAACAGGGCTGGGGGTACAGCTCAGAGGTAGAATGCCCCTTGATTTAATCCCCAATACTGCAAAAGAAAAAAAATTAGTTTTATGACTGTGAATAAAGGTTTTCCACCAAATTTTGCAAATTTATAAAACTAGTAGCAAAGTGTGAGCATGTCAATATTTCCACAACTGCCCCCTTTTTGCTTTTTGTTTTTGAAACAGGGTCTTGCTAAATTGTTAAGGTTAGCCTCAAACCTGCCATACTCCTGTTTCGGCCTCCCAAGTACTGGGATTACAGACATGATCTGCCACACCTGGCTTGTATATTTTCTAAGTAGAGGATAATATCATTTGCAAACAGATGTAATTTCAGTTCTTCTTTCCCTATTGTATCACTTTAATTTTCTTTTTTTGTCTTATTGCTCTGGTTGGAGTTTCAAGTACTATATTGAGTAGGAGTGGTGATAGTGGGCATCCTTGTCTTGCTCCTGATTTTAGAGGAAATATTGTCAGTTTTTCCCCACTCATGTTGGCTTTGGGTTTATCGTATATTGCCTTTATGATATTAAGATAAGTTCCTTCTATTCCTAATTTCTTCAGTGTTTTAAATATAAATGGGTGTTGGGTTTTGTCAAATGTTTTTTCTGCATCTATTGAGATGATCATGTGATTTTTGTCCTTGGCTCTGTTTATGTGATTATTACATTTATTGGTTTGCATTTGTTGAACCAACCTTGCATCCCTGGAATGAAACCAACTTGGTTGTGGTGCACAGTCTTTTTGATGTGGCTTTGAATGTGAATTGCTCATATTTTAATAAGAATTTTTACACCTATGTTCATGAAAAATATTGGTTTATAATTTTCTTTCCTTGAGGTATCTTTATTTTGTTTTGATAGTAAGGTGATACTGGCTTCACAGAATGAGTTTGAGTATTCCATCTCTTTCTATTTTATGGAATAATTTGAGGAACATTGGGCATAATTCTTCTTTAAAGATCTTTCAGAATTTAGCTAGGAATCCATCTGGTCCTGGGCTTTTCTTTGTTGGAAGACTTGCGCATGTGCAAGTTGCGGAGAACTTCACTAAGTAGCTGAGGCTGGCTGCAAACCTGCGATCCTCCTGTCTCAGCCTCCCAAGTACTGGGATTACAAGTGTGCACCACCACACCCGGCTTGTTGGAAGGCTTTTTATTACTGCTTCCATTCCTTTGCATGTTACTGGTCGGTTTAGGTTTCCTATATTCTCTTGGTTCAATTTATGTAGGTTATATGTGACTAGAAATTTATTGATTTCTTCTAAGTTTTTTGATTTATTGGACTATAAGTTTTCAAAATAATTCCAGATGATCCCCCTGGGTTTCCATGCTGTCTGTGATGATATCTCCCTTTTTGTCTCATTACTTTGGATCATTTCTCTATCACTTTTGGTTAGGTTGGTTAAGGGTTTATCAATCTTGTTTATCATCTCATGAAACCAACTTTTTGTTATATTGATCTTGTGTATTTTAATATCTATTTTATTAATTTCTGTTCTGATTTTAATTATTTCCTGTCTTCTATTGGTTTGGGGGCTAATTTGTTTCTGTTTTCTTAGGGCCTTGAGGTGCATCATTAGGTTGTTTATCTGGATGTGTGTGTGTGGTGCTGGAGATTAAACCCAGGGGCATTCTACCCTCAAGCTATGCCCCCATCCTTGTTTTTTTTTTTTTTTAATTTGGAAACAGGATCTTGCTAAGTTGCTAAGGGCCTCACTAAATTGCTGAGACTGGCTTAGAATCTGCAATCCTCCTGTCTCAGCCTCCCAAATCCCGGGATTACAAGTACATGCCACCATTTCTGCCTTTTTTTTTTCTTTAAGTGGGCACTCAGCCAAGTACAGTGGTACACATCTGTAATCCCAGTACTTGGGAGGCTGAGACAGGAAGATCAAAGGTTTGAGGAAAACCTTAGCAATTTAACGAGGCCCTCAGCAACCATGTTTCAAAATAAAAATATAATAGGGCTGGGGGCATATCTCCAAGGTAGAATGCCCCTGGGTTCAATTCCCTTTACAAAAAAAAAAATAGTGGGCACTCAGTGCTATAAATTTTTCCCTTAAAACTGCCTTCATATTATCCCAGAGATTTTGGTAAGTTGTGTCTCCACTTTCCTGATTTTATGAATTTTTAAAATTTCTTTCCTTATTTCTCCTATGATCCAGTCCTCATTCAAAAGTATATTGTTCATCTCTATATATTTATATAATTCCTCTGTATCTTCTTGCTGTTGATTTCCAATTTATCCCATTATGATCTGAGAACTCAGACACAAGGTATTATGTGAATATTTTGAATTTGCTAATACTTGCTTTGTGGCCTAGAATATGGTCTATTTTGGAAAAGGTTCCACGAGGAGCTGAGAAGAGTGTGAATTCAGCTGTTGTTGGGTGGATTATTCTGTAAATGTCTACTAGGTCCACTAGGTAAGCAGATGTGCCAATGTTTAGGGCATAAATGTCTACTATCATTATATCTTCTTGTTGAATTATTCCTTTTATCAGTTAGAGATGACCCTCTTTGTCTCTTCTGATAAGTTTTGGCTTGAAATTTGATTTGTCATATATGGGTGTAGCTACCCCTGCTTGTTTTGGGTCTCCATTTGCTTGGAATATTTTTTTTCATCCTTTCACCTTTAGCCTATAAATATCTTTTCTAATAAGGTGAATTTCTTGCAAACAACATATAGTTGGATTTTTAATTAATGAATGATGGCATTTTGCAAGAGGTATAAGGAATTCGGATGTATCTGTGGTCTTTTACCTAGCTATTGACAATTTATAAGTGCATTTCAGATCTTTTTTTTAAAGCAAAATACAGTTCAAATGATATGTCTTCCAGTACAAAGAATTTTAACATGGATTTCATGGAACTACTTTAGGAGTTCTATAGCACACATGAACTTGTTTGTGAAGTCAATATCTATGTGTACGAATTCTTAAAAAGATCTTTGATATTAAAAAGGTTAAAAATTATTATCCCAGTGAATTAATGACACAATAGTGAAATAAAACCTGAAAACAATAGAAACAACAATAATTGTCGTTTATTGAGCAATTTCTATGTGCCAGGTATTATGCTAAGTACTTTATGTAAAATATATCATTTCATTCTCACAACAATCCTATGAAGTATACAGTAATGTCCCCATTTAATATAAAGAGAAAGAAAGCCTGGAATGTTTTAGGAGTGCCCTGTAAAGAAGGAATCGGGCTGCACAGATGGATAGAAGTAAGATTATATGGCTGAACTTAAGTTTGTAGAAAACAGAAGTTCATGCAAGCTCATGGTCACATGGCTGATGAATGATGGAATCCAAATTTGAACTCTGGGTGTTCTCATGCCAAAGCCAGTGCTCCTGGTTCTGATGAGTTCTAGCTTCCTCTTGTATTAACAGGCTCAAGAGGAACTTTCCTTATGGTACTGAGCAATATCCACACTAAGAAGAAAGTTTAAAAACAGAGGAAATATTTGGGCTTATTTTTCTAAGTTTTGGGGTTGGGTTTTTTTGTTGGTCATTTGTCCATCCATCCATCCATCCATCCATCCATCCATCCATCCATCCAAGTGCATATCAGATATCTACTGAGTACCTACTGTGTACTAACCATGGTGCTCAATGCTGGAGACCTCAAAATTAAAAGGCATCACCCTTTTCTCAAAGGGGCTTACAAGTTAGTGAGGACATAAGTCCTCTAACCCACAATGATGGTAGAATGTGGAGGAACTAAAGTGAGTTTGTGAACATGCTACAGCAAGAGCACAGGAACTCCCCTGGGGGAACCAAGATGATTTAAATGAGAAACCCTTGAAATGAAAATGGAAAGAAGAGCAGTTTTAGGAAGATAAGCAGGGAAAGGTACAGATGAAGGAGAGGGAGGGAATAAAAAGAGAAAACAGGGCAAGTTCAGGGAGTGTCACATGGCTTGACATTGTAAAAGCGGGAAGAATGAGTGGGCCGCAGAGGCATATTGTAAGATGATAAGGCTGCACTCAGGCATGACTGTGAGGAGCCCGTACTCCAGGCAACAAGACAGAGAAGCCACTGACATCACGTGAGCAGCAGAGCGACGTGGTTCCATATCCGTGTTAAAAGGATTGCTCCAGTAGCACCAGGAAGGGAGGACTGGGGAGTCTTAGCCTGGAGGCCGGCTCACCCTCTAGGAAGCCAAGGAACAACCCAGGTGACTGTATGATGTTGTCTGGATTAGGATAGTGGCAGTGGGGAGGGACTGAAAAGATAATTGGGGTGTGGCCTCTGTAGGCCTTGGTGCTTGATGGGGTACAGAGGACAAGGGGGAGGGGAAAGGCCCAGATGACCTCCTGAGTGTGGCTTCTATAACTAGTAGGTAATGGTGACAGTCACCAGCTGGGAACACAGCAAGAGGAATGGATGTGGTAAGAGGAGCATTGGAGTTCAATTGTGGACATGTCAAATGAGAGGCGCCTGAGTGACCCCCCACTGGAGACATACAAGGGCAATTCCCTCCTGTGTCACAGAGGCCCGAGAACTCAGGCTGCTCAATTTCCTGGTTGTCTGTGGTGGACTCAGGCAGAAAGACCCTTCCTCTTATTCTGTGTCCTCCTTTGCCCCCAAGGCCACTAGAGCAAGGCTGCTTTTGCTCCAAGTTTCAGCATCTTAGGAGAATTAGTTCCTTTCACTTCTAATTGTTTCCCGCTCGCAGTGGTTCAGAACCATTTAGTGGGATCCAGCAGAGCGTCCCCCAAGCCGCACCCCCTTTGTCCTTATTTCTTTCCTCAAGTGTCCATGAGTACTCTCCTCTCTCCACCTTAATCCAGAACGCTGGAGTCCCCGTGCATATGAACAACAAAACACAAGTATAAGTCTGGTCAAAGGTAGTATGTCCACATCCCAGTCTCCATCCACAGCTTCCCCATCCCTGCCGCACACAGGTAGAGAATATCGTCTAGGATATGAGTGAGGTGCTGACAGTGCTTCCCCCTATGAAGTAGGAAGGTAATGGCTTTTAATGTCTTTTAACCTTTATTTTTAAAGTTTCCTATTTGTGTGATATCAAAACTTTTAAAAGATGAAGAATTTATAATCTCTCAGTTGTCCTCAAGGCGGGTGCCTGAGGATGCCTCGTGATAATGGACTCAACCCGCCCCTGAAGGCCAACCACCGATCCTGCCCACCCAGCTCGCACTTCTGCTCAGCCCCTGCCCTGTGACCAACTGAAAGCACGTGTCCACTGAAAGGCAGAGCCCACGTGAGGGAGATCCGATCGCTGCGAGCGTTCGCTGTGTTCTAGGGAGGGTGAAAAGAGTAAAAGAGAGCTACAGTCTCATCAGCTCTGACGCCATCGCACATCGAATGGAAACCATGGCGATGCGTTAATAATGTGAAACTGTAGTCCTGAAGGCTGCGACTAAGCCGAGTGTAGGACAATGGAAAGTTAACAGGAGGGGACGGTGCCACTCAGGACAAGTGTGAAACACTGGCTTCTGGTGTAATTAAAACGGGGCCCTAGGGTGACTCACCTGGTGCCTGTCAGGTGATGCCCAGCCCGAACAGGAATATCACCTGACACCACAGAAGCTGCTGTTCTCTGATTCAGCACTCACCAATGGGGAAGTTAAATATTACCGTAGCATTTACACTATCCCGACGCACACCTTCAGACTTAGAAATACCTCCTACCAGAAGCCCCTTTGGCCTACAGGCACTGCACCCTTCCTGGTTATTTTTTATTGTTTCATAGCAAATGGCAATACTATTTTTGCACTGTGACTGTTTCTACAGAAAGGCCTACCAGGAGGCCCAAAGCTGTCCCTTGCCCAGTGTCCTGGGACTCTGGGGTGTTGCAACAGCCCAGGGAAGTGAGCAGCCCTTCAGTGACTGGGCTTCTAGAATTTTCCTGGCCTGCCCTCCAGCTTCCTGGAGTCTCTTCGGCCCAGGGGTTACTTCCCCAGGGCCACTTTTACTTCTAGATGAGTGCTCTATGTGTCTGGATTTGGGGGCATCAGGGAGGTCTCTCCAGTTCTCCAAATGCTCCTACTATGAACCAATTCATCCCTAAAATTCTATCATTCCAGTCATTCTTGTCCTTTGATCATAGTTAAAATTCGGTAAACTATAAACTGAGTGAAGGTGGCAATGACTTCCTGTTCTTTATCCAGGTCCTGCTGGTTCTGCCTCCTGCATGGAGGTGCCAGGTTGTTTAGCCCACCATGGTCTTCCTTATTCCTGAATTCCTATGGTGTCTATCTTTGTGTGCCAAGCACTTGGTACCTACTGGTGCATTGTATTGTATGGTTTCCTGGTCCAGTGACTCTCTACACTGGGCAATTGTATTCCCTCCCTACAGGATATTTGTCAATGTCTGGAGACATTTTTGGTTGTTATAACTTGGGATGGAGCTACTGGTATCTAGTAGGTCAAAGACGCAGGTCAGCCCCCATGACAAAGAATTATCCAGACCAACATGTCAACAGTGCCAAGATTGAGAAACCCTGAGGTACATCAGTGGATGTACCTCTGCGTTTTCAGCTATTTTATTTCAAAGAAAAAGATTCAAGGAGCCCTAAAATGGGAGTATTAAGTCTTATCAGTTGTCTATAGGATAGTGTGAATGACTTTAATCCTTTGTGAGAGATCACTCAAAATTGAAACTACAGAGCTGGGCGTAGTGGTGTGCTCCTGTAATCCCAGTACCTGGGAGGCTGAGACAGGAGGATCGCAGGTTCAAGGACAGCCTCAGCCACTTAGTAAGACCCTGTTTCCAAATAAAAAATAAAATAGGGCTGGGGGTGCAGGTAAAATGCCCCTGGATTCAGACCCCAGCACCACAAAAAAAAAAAAATAAAAAAAGAAAGAAAGAAACTACAGAGGAAATTTTATCTTCTCTGGGATAGGTGCCATTGTTGCTTTTCTAATGCAGTTGGTTAATTTATCAGCGTATACATCAAAATAAATATGCTTAGGCCCTATCCCTGAAGTGTGTTTAGAGCTAGGTCTGAGCATGCGCTTTTTTTTGTGTGTGGTATGGGGGATTGAACCCAGGGGCATTCTACCTCTGGGCTACGCCCCCAACCCTATTTTTTATTCTTTATTTTGAAACAGGGCCTCACTAAGTAGCTGAGGCTGGCCGTGAACCCAGCTCCTCCAGTCTCAGCCTCCCAAATACTGGGATTACAAGCATGCGCCCGGCTGAGCATGTGCTTTTAAAGGACTTCTCAGGTAAGTCTGATGTGCACTCCTGGTTTCCAACCAGTGTGCTAAAGGCAATTAGCCAGTGTGGCTACCATGCTACATTCTCCTTTCTTTACATGGTTTTCACATTTTAAAAGGACTAACCATGATTTTCCTGGTGTATGAACTCTGGACATTAAGATGGAAAGTCTCTTCCTGCCTGGGCTTGAATCCCCTGTCTTGGGAGATAATAACCCCTCAGGGCCAACTTCAGTAAGTTTCCATTACCAGGCCCTGGTGCAGAGGCAGCGTTACCTGAAATACAGCTTCTATTCGGAATAGTCCCTGAGTCTGGAGTTTAGATATACGTGAGTAGAACAGCAGCTACAAAGCGCTCCCGGGAGCCTTTTCATTATGGAGCGGTTCAGAATTTTAAAACAACTTATTTGCCTTTTAAAAATGTATTCTTTTATTTGCTCACTCATTCCATCAGCCAGGCAATAGCCATATTTGAGACTGTAAAATTCGCCACGTGTATTTGAGATGGTGATATTAAAAAAAGGAGTTTCCTTGGAGGGAGCTTACAGTCTGTTAGGGGCCCAGAACAAAACAAAAATGTAAAGATGAAAACAAAAATGAAATAAAGGAGAAAATACTTTGGACCCTAACCAACAAGCAATTTATCTCCTTTGTGTCCGAATTTTGTTTTGTCTATATGACAAGGAGATTGGATTAAATGGTCTTCAAAAACCCCTTTCAGATGCTTTAAATCTATCACATTGTAAGTGTGGGCCCCAAGAGCCTTGTGTTGTCCATAATCGAGCCTTAGTGTCGACGGGGATGCCAAACAAACCCCCTTCAAGGAGATGCTGCCAAAGCTCACGGTAGACGTCAACCTGTCAGCCCTTCGCTATGGGGCCCGAGTGCTCTTCTCTTTCTTCTTCACTGAAGGCTCTGCCCCGTGCAATTTGTGAATTGGTCATGACATGGTCAGCATATGGTTCCCTCTGGTGGGATTTGTACTTAATTGGTTCTGCTGTCTTGGACCCATGGGATATCATTATCCTAAGTGCCTGCACACCCAGCTAACTCTGGCCTGCCTGCCCAGCCCAGTATTATTAATAGTAGTACTAGAGATTGAATCCAGGGGCATTCTACCTCCGAGTTACACCCGCAGCCCTTTCTATTTTTTATTTTGAAACAAAATATTTTAACTCGCGAAATTGAGGATCTCACTAAGTTGCTGAGGCTGGCCTTGACCCTGTGATTCTCCTGCCTCAGCCTCTTAAGTACTGGGGTTACGGGCATATACCACCATGCCTGGCTCCAGCACAGTATTAGTTCAGTCTGGATGGCTTGGGTTGATTTTCTCTTCATTTTCTTCCATTTGTTTATTCAAAAAATTTCAGATGCATGTTCATATCAGGAACTGTCCTTGTTAGTCAGACACAGACGTAGACACATGAGCAGGCCCCGCTTTATAGAACCCACATAGAGCTCTCTGCTCCTCGTCTTTGAGCCCTGCCCCAAATCCTCATGGCAGGGCTCTGACAGCCTCATCTATGAATCGGATCACTCTACTGATACGGATGCCTGTCCACATCTCACACTAGTGCCCTCTCCTCTCCTCACCCCTACCTCCTCTCCTCCTCCTCCTCCTCCTCCTCCTCCTC
>PVJS01026815.1:16107-26810 GCA_004027185.1 Glis glis | reverse complement strand
CATTTATGGGCCATTTGTATTTCTTCTTCTGTGAAGTGTCTGTTCAGTTCACTTGCCCATTTTTTGATTGGGTTATTTGTGTTTTTAGTGGTGATTTTTTTAAGTTCTCTGTATATTCTAGATATGAGTCCTCTGTCAGAGGGGTAGCTGGCAAAAATCTTCTCCCATTCTGTCGGCTCTCTGTTGAGGTTCTTGATTGCGTGAGATATTTTTAAAGCCAAGGCACTCGATCAGCAAATGGCTTCGTGGGTCATCAGCCCTCCAGTGATCTCGTCCCTTCTGGGAGTTACCTCGGCGCTGCTTTCTCCTTGGGCTGAGACCGCTCCGACAATCACGCTGATTGCGGCTCCCTCCTCGTGGCCCCTTTTTGGTGGGAGACAGTGGCAGGGAGAGGGAGAGAGGCGGTCGCTCCCGGGATCTTAGTCAGACCGTCCACCCCATCTGAATGGACAGGATGCGCTTCTCCCAGGTCCAGCCTACAGGTGATGAGAGCAGAGGGCCTCACAAATTGCTGAGGCTGTCTGCGAACCTGTGATCCTCCTGTCTCAGCCTCCCAAATACTGGGATTACAAGCGTGAGCCACCATGCCCGGCAAATTATTTATTTTTAAACAGGGTCTCACTAGGCTGCTGAGAGTTTCCCTAAATTGCTGAGGCTGGTCTTGCTAAATTGCTCTCTCTACCTCCCAAGTACTGGGATTACAGGTTTGAGCCACCACACCCGGCTTATTTTTTATTTTGAGAGAGAGTCTCACTAAATTGCTGAAGCTCTTGAACCTGCAATACTCCCATCTCAGCCTCCCAAGTACTGAGATTACAGGAGTGAGCCACCACACCTGGCTAGTCATGGCGCATGCCTGTAATCCCAATACTTGGGAGATTGAGACAGGAGGATTGCAGGTTCGAGGCCAGCCTCAGTAACTTAGTGAGAGACCCTTAGCAATTCAGCAAGACCCTGTTTCCAAATAAAAACCAAAATAGGTCTGGGGGTGTAGCTCAGAGTTAGAATGCCCCTGTGGTTCAATCCCCAGCACCAAAAATAAAAAATAAAAATAAACTCAAAGGGACCCCAGAGATCATCTATTTCGGTGTTTTCTTTCTTTTTTTTTTTGCGGTACTGGGGATTGAACCCAGGGGCATTCTACCTCCGAGCTACACCCTATTTTTTATTCTTTATTTGGAAACAGGGTCTCACTAAGTTGCGGAGGGCCTCCCTAAGTAGCTGAAGCTGTCCGCGAACCCGGATCCTCCTGTCTCAGCCTCCCAAGTAGTGTGATTGCAAGCGTGCGCCACCATGCCCAGCTCTGTTTCAAGTGTTTTCAAACTTCTTAAACTTCACCCCATGGTAGGAAAAACATTTCCCATGGCAACTATACATATGCAGAAGCATAGAAGCACAGATTGAAGTGAAAGGAGAGCTTTTGGAAACAATATTAAGTCTCACACCATGGGATGCAGTCTAACTTTTTCCATTCCATTATTTTTAATGCTGATCGCAACTCATTCAACTGGTTTTGTGATTTGCTAATGGGTCAAGGCCTAGTTTGAGACTCACTGATCTATGTTAATCCTCTTATGTTGCAGAGCAGGAAATGGAAGTTAAGAAAGGTTAAGCGATCTGGCCAAGGTCACACAGCTACTGGTGCCAGAACCAGGACCGAGGCCCAGGTAGTGAAACCGTCTAACTTAGCTAATTATTAATAATAAACACTCTTCTTGCAAAATGATGTGCTGATACCATGAAGGGTGAAGGGTGTGAAGGTGCTTGCTGTTAGTTACAAAAACACATGGATTTTTTTTTAATGGTAGAAAATTAAAGTCACCCAACAAAAAACCAGATAGAATATCCTTCCCCCAAATCCTCACATACATATAATTTTCAGTTTCAAACTACAGTGTCTAGAGAACCGCCTATATAAACATATATAGAGAGAGAGTCTGTTTATTTTTACAAATGTTTTAAATTATGTCTGTAACCCGGCTCCAACTTGCTGGCTCATGGAAACTTCTCTTCACTGATGTCTCTAATGCAATAGAAAAAACCTGACAACGGGTCCCTCCAAAGACCTTGGGTTGAGCTGCTCAGAGAGGGGCAGGTAGGCGCCCTCCTGATTGAAGGGAGCCTCTCGCTGCCTCTCAGTTTTGCACAAGGGACTCAGTAGGAAGTGGGATACATCTGCACAACAAGCCAGGCAGCAGTGGCAGGAGTCTAGGCCACACAGAGCAAAACACCCACCCTGCTCCCCTCTCCAAGCCTGCACCCCGAGTGGCTACAGTGGACGCTGAACTCACCAACCCTGGAAGAGCGGTATTTCCCTTAAAATAAACTAGCGTGTAAGAATGCAGCCCTACATTTTAGTCACCAGCACACTTTCCTTCGATAAAGGCCTGGGCACCTTCCTGTTCTACCTATTTTTATCTTGTTTTAAAAAAAAATCCGTTCCAGACAAAGCAAATTCATTTCTTTTTCTCCTCCTCCCCCCTCGTCTTCCTCCTCCTCCTCCTCCTTTTCCTCCTCTTCCTCCCCCTCCTCCTCTTCCTTCTCCTCTTCCTCCTCCTTTTCCTCCCCCTCCTCCCTCTCTTCCTCCTCCTCCTTTTTCCTCTCTCTCTCTCTCTCTCTCTCTCCCTCTCTCCCCCCCCTCTCTCTCTCTCTCTGCCTCTCTCCCTCTCTCCCTCTCTCTCTCTCTCCCTCTCTCCTTCCCTCCCCTGCAACAAGGCTGCTTGCAAACCTGCACAGGACCGGAAGCTGAGGATGCAGTGCACCTGGTCTTGCCTGCTGTGCTGTGCATATATATATATATATATATTTTTTTTTTTTTTTTTGCACCTTCTCACCGGTCCATGAGTCGGCTGACGAGAGCCACTCTGACCTTTCACAACAATTGGTCTCTGTCTTTACACAGGCGCTCTTGGCTGTCCTGGGACCCATGAAGATTACCTTAGGGGCACCTTTCAACCTTTCCTGTGAAATGGCAACAGAACAGAAAATAACACCAAAGTAAAGGGACAGTGTGTGTGGATCGGCTGAGGGACAGCTATGGGTACTCTTGGTCTGTGAATGTGAAAATGTCACAGGTCGTTTCTGAGCCTGTTCCAGCTGGAAGCCAAAGCTGCTTTGGGGTAAGCATATGGAGCTCATGTGCAGAAGCGCTGAGAATTAGGTATGAACATCATCTATGCAAAATGACCGCAAAAACTTCCTGCTGCAATCACTCTGAAATTACCTTGGAGTGGGGGTTTCTGGTTCACTTTCCAAGCTACACAGTCCCCTTCCCTAAGCCCGGAGGCAGCACTTGCTCCCCGCCCCTAGGTCTACCTTATCTCAGCATAGCACTTAAGTGTAGCCAGCTACAAGCTCTAACTGCTAGCACAGCTGCTTCAGAAGTGATTTTTGAGCCAGGCGTGGTGGCACACGCTTGTAATCCCAGTACTTGGGAGGCTGAGACAGGAGGATCGCAGTACTCGCAGCCAGCCTCAGCTACTTAGTGAGGCCCTCCGCAATTTAGTAAGACCCAGTTTCAAAATAAAGAATAAAAAATAGGGCTGGGGGTGTAGCCCAGAGGTAGAATGCCCATGGGTTCAATCCCCGGTGCCACACACACACAAAAAAGTGATTTTTGCTGGGCATGGTGATGCACACCTATAATCCCAATACTTGGGAGACTAAGACAGGAGGATGGCAGGTTCAAGACCAGCCTCAGCAACTTAGTGAGACCCTATTTCAAAGTAAAGAATAAAAAGTCCTGGAGGTGTCGCTCGGAAGTAGAATGCCCCTGGGTTCACTCCCCAGTACCAAAAAGAAGTGGTTCTTATTGAGGTGAAAGGAAGAACGGCTCAGAGCACTTGATCTATTTATAAATTTTTAAAAAATCAATTTTTAAAACTGGTCTATCTTTGTACTTTCTAAAGACACATATCTTAGTGTTTAACTATGTTTGTTGGGGCAGACACACGGGTGACCCTTGCAATGGGCACATGTCAATATCCAAGTTTGTGGCAAATACAGTATGTACCCATCCCAATGTCTGTGAAGGGCGCCACAATTCCCAGCCATCATTTCCTTCCCATGTTATTGCTTTGCTTCTTCTCAAAGACTGACAAAGAAATTGCCATGAAATGGAAACTAATCAATCCTCAGAAGAAAACAGAATACCAAGTCTTCCAGCTGGGTAGAAGGATGACCTGTGTACCGTTTCATTTCTCATCTTCTGTTTGAGTGACGCCATGTAGCAGCCCCCCACTCAACGTGAGGCAGGAGGTGGCATTGTGTAGGAAGGCTTGCCGTCATGAGGGGCGGGGCCTGAGTGCTAGATCTTCTACTGATGACGTCAGCAATTTGGGGACATTAAAAAGAAAAGAACTGAGTACTATTCCCAAGAGGGATGGGTTCCTTAGAGGGAATAATACTGCCCTGTTTTTTACCTTCATGCTCTAGTTCATCCACAACAGATAGGTGCCTTGAAGAACCTGTATCGGAAATTGAACAAAATATTTCCTTTAGTATCAGTCCCGGGTGAAATGAAACCAACCAGGAAGAGCATGACGATTGCTCTGATTTTAATAGTCAACAGTTCTCTCAAAAACAGACTTGTGATTGTTATTCCAGCGAGTTGGCCGTTTACAAATGGATTGTGTCCAAAAAATCCACTTGTAAATTTGGAATATAGAATGTCAGGTTTGGGTTCCCATATATACAGTATTACAAAGGGTAAACTCCCAGACCAGCCCCTAGATATCTAGTTCATTTTTATCTTACTGATGATGTTGGAGCAGACAAATAAGTATGCAAAATTCAAAGGGCGGGAAATTGGCCTTGGGAAATCCATCTGAGATTTTAAAAAAATCTCCTTATGATTTCAACCAGTTCCAAAAAGAATAAGCCGGTGTAGTGGCACACACTTGTAATCCCAGTACTTGGGAGGCTGAGACTGGAGAATTACAGGTTCGCGGCCAGCCTCAGCTACTTAGTGAGGCCCTCCGCGACTTAGTGAGACCCTGTTTCAAAATAAAGAATTAAAAATAGGGCTGGGGGTGTAGCTCAGAGGTAGAATGCCTCTGGGTTCAATCCCCAGTACCGCAAAAAAAAGAAGGAAAGAGGGAGGGAAAAAAGGAGGGAAAAAAGGAGGGAGGGACGGAGGGAGGGAAGGAAGGAAGGAAGGAAGGAAGGAAGGAAGGAAGGAAGGAAGGATTAGGAAAGGTAGAACAGAAAGATGAGCAGTCTCTGAGCTAGCCTTCAGTGAATAGTACCTCCTGCTATTTCTGTGTAATATCTTCTTGAATGTGGGATGGACATATTATCAAATCACTAACAAATAGAATACAGGAGAAGTATGGGCCGACACTTCAATACTAGGTGATAAAAAGACTACGGTTTCTATCTTGGTTCTTCTCTTCCTCTTGCTCTCTCTGACACCTGCCTTGGCAGAAGCTGGCGGCCATGCCATGGAGGCAGCCCATGGAGAAGCCCAAAGGGAGAGGGACCACGGCTGTGAAGCGAGCTATCTTGGGAATAGATGCCCCTTACAAGTCAAGTCTCTAGATGAGATTGAAACCCTGACCAACAGTGTGACCACAGGAGACTCCTGAACCAGAGGCACCGCCTCAGCCTCGGCCAGATTCCTTGCTTATGTAGAACCTGCGGAGACATGTTCGTTGTTTGAAGCTACTACGTTTTAGAGTAAGTTGTTCTACAACATCAGATAACTAATTCAGAGGGGAAAAAAGGAAGGAAGGAATAATAATCACATCAGCCATGGTCCAACCAGGAAACAGAACCCTACTGAGTACTTTGGTTTTTCAGGAGTCAATAAAACTACACAGTAGCAGGGAGATGGCACGATCCCAGAGATCAGCAGGAACAGGAAGCTATTACCCGAAAGGGGAGGGTCAAAAGGAATTGATGGTGTTGCCAGAAGCCAGATCATCCTGCGAAGTTGGACCCACAGGGGGTCTTCCAGAAGCACTAGAGCCACGGAGGAGTCGCCATTATGCCGCCCAAGACAGAGAAGGACAGGGAGACGTATTGTGACCAGAACCCCGCTGACCTAGGCTCCTAAGGAACTCAGCCCACAGGGATCAGCCTCCAGTCCTGAGAACAAGGACCACTCACCATCTACATGAACAGTCAAATTATGGCGCAACAAAAAATAAGCATTTATTACCTCAAAATGTTCTACAGGTAAGGAATCTGGGCACAGCTTAGCTGGGCCCCTCTGGGCCAAGGTGTCAACGGTACCGAAGATGCCCCTGGGTAACCCATGAATGTTCCAGAGACGGGAGAGACCATGATGGCCTGGAACTGGCCGCAGATGAGAACTAGAAAGAAGGAGGATGAGGATGAATCGAGGGTCCTGGGACCTGAGGGAGGAGGAAGGTGAGAGAAGCCACATGGTCAGGGAGGACCGGTAGGCGTGGGACAGCCAGGGCGGGCACCCTCTGCGGACAAACAGGTGTGGGACTGGGTCGTACGCTACGTCACAGTCATCACAGTCAAAAGATTAGTGAAACCTGAGGAAAGGCCCTCCCTTCCTCCATGGGGACAGAGGAGCAGGTGCGAGTGACAGCGACCTTGGGGGCCTTCCCCTAAGCCTGAAGCCAGACGCAGGGCATTTAATAACTAGGTTCAGTCGCACTGTGAAGGTTGACAGTAAAAGGAAAGATAAACATGAGCCTGCAGGATGGCCGCTTTCTACCAGGGATCTAGTTTGAAAGCAGAGGACAGAGGAAGCAGAGACGAACAGCAAAAGCCCAGAACCTGCACAGTGAACTGCCTGTGGGTCTCGCCCAGCATCTGCAAGTTCCCCCAGGGAGGAATGTGCAGGGTTTGTGCCTGAGCATTCCCAGGTCTTTGAGCAACGTCTGGCCCATAGTAGGTGCTTGATGCACAGTCGCTAAGTGAATGGATGTGCTGAAGTGAGCCTGCAGTGGATCGGGCCAGCAGAACCACGTGGAACTCACAGAAGACGCTCTGGAGTGAGGTGGCAGCCTGGTGGCTCTCTGGAAAACCGGGGCAGCGGCCAGACCAGTGTGGGCAGTTGCAGTCCGAAAATGAGATGGTTCTTTTAGAGCAAATATGCGGAGTCATAAATAGCACAGGCCTATGCAAATTGCTGCAGCTGTACAGCAAAGGACTGGAGGGGGGCTCTGTGCAGAACAATTTCCCAGACACCAGATTCTCTGCCCCTGCTGCCAGGCTGCCCAGGCTGCCACCCAGAGGGGAGACCCCTGCACGGCTCAGCATCGCGTGAGCCTTACGAGCTGCGCCTTAAGTTCGTCCTCTAAAGCCTTCTGCTTCAAATATTGCT
Organism: Glis glis; assembly: GCA_004027185.1. Taxonomy (NCBI): domain Eukaryota; kingdom Metazoa; phylum Chordata; class Mammalia; order Rodentia; family Gliridae; genus Glis; species Glis glis. Next base: position 19,507 of record PVJS01026815.1, on the reverse strand, counting down.
TGCCTTGTAGAGGTGTCCCAGCCTCCGAGCTGGTTTCAAAAAGCCATTCAGAAATGACTGGTGTGTAAAGTCATTAGGTACTGTAGAACATCTTGGTTTTTTTTTTTTTTTGCAGTACTGGGGATGGAACCCAGGGGCATTCTACCACTGAGCTACACCCCCAGCCCTATTTTTTATTCTTTATTTTGAAACAGGGTCTCACTAAGTTGCGGAGGGCCTAAGTAGCTGAGGCTGGCCGCGAACCCAGATCCTCCTGTCTCAGCCTCCCAACTACTGGGATTACAAGCGTGCGCCACCATGCCCGGCTGTATAACATCTTTAATGTAAGGAATTTTTAGTGTGAACCTCCATTTTTTAAATATTTATTTATTTATTTATTTATGTATGTATTTATTTATGTATTTATTTATTTTGTGTTGCAGTACTGGGAATTGAAGCCAGGGGCATTCTACCATTGAGCTACACCCCCAGACCTTTTTACTTTTTATTTTGAAATAGGGTCTCATTAAATTATAGCAAGCTGGCCTTGAACCTGCAATCGTCCTGTCTTAGCCTCCCAAGTGGGATTAAAATTTTGTACTGCTGCACCCACTTTGAACCTCCATCTTTAAGCATACCAAAACTTTTCTTTCAGAGGGATGCTGTGTGTGTTGGGGGCATTACTGGGGACTGAACCCAGAGACATTCTACTGCCGAGCTACACCTCCAGCCCTAATTTATTTTTTATTTTGAAACAAGATCTCACTAAATTGCGGAGGACCTCACTAAGTTGCTGAGGCTGGCCTCGAACCTGTAATCCTCCTCTCTGGCCTCCCAACTATTGGGATTATGGGCATGCACTACCACACCCAGCCTTAGAGGGGCGCTTTAATAGAGAAAACAACAATATACAATTTGTGTTGCCTCCATAAAACCTCTTAACCAGTGCAGGAATGAGGGTGGGGCCCTTAACAAAACCAGTAAGAAGACAGAGCTACTCATTAGCATTTCGAGAGGAAAAAAACCACACCTTATTCATAGTTGTCTCAAGTTTCCTTTCCCGTAGCCAAGAATCTAACCTACTCTCTGCTTGACTCAGACATTCAAATATTTGTTGAATGAAATGGTCCTGTTAGAAAAATTGTAACAATTCTCTAAATTAAATACTGAAATAGATCTTAAAATGCAGGGTACACTAGTTATAAAAGCAATAGGATCAGCAATGACAACTACTACTAAAATGTGTTGAACACAGACTAAGTCCCAGGGACTGTGCTAAGCTACACAATAGGCCCAGTGCCCCTGTGCACCCCGCGGTAATGCCACACTTAGGAAACTGCCGTTGGTTGTGATCAAAACCTCAGTGTTATTTTTATATTTTTTATTCTCCACCTTCTTCAAAAAAAGATTTGGGGTGAACTGCAAGAATACATACATCAAAATAAGATGTTTTAAAGTGTATCCGTAGCCGGGCGTGTAATCCCAGTACTTTGGGAGGCAGAGACCGGAGGATCCGGGTTCACAGCCAGCCTCAGCTCTCTCTCTCTCTCTCTCTCTCTCTCTCTCTCTCTTTCTACTTAGTGAGGCCCTCCGCAACCTCATGAGACCCGGTTTCAAAATAATGTATAAAAAATAGGGCCGGGGGTGTAGCGCAGAGGTAGAACGCCCCCGGGTTCAATCCCCGGTACCGCAAAAAAAAAAAAAAGTGTATCCATTTCTTAGGTTTGCTGTGAAAAGTACCACACGCTTGGGTGGCTTATAAACAGGATTATTGTCTCCTGGATCTGGAGGCTAGATGTCCCAGATCAGGATTCTGACAGGGCTGGTTCCTCCTGAAGGATCCAAGGAAGGATCTGTTCAGGGGTCTTTCCTCGCTTCTAACCATTCCTTGGCTTGTGACACCATTACGCCAATCTTCACGTGGCATCCTTCCTATATGCATGTCTATGTCCAAATTTTCCCTTCTTAGAAGGACACCAATCATACTGGGTTAGGGGCCGACCAACTCCAGTGTGACCTCCTCTTAACTCATTACATCTACAATGACCCTCAGTCAGAGTCCTCGCAGCTGTCACCCAAAATACCTGACCACCACAACTTAGAGAAGGAAATATTCATTTGCTCTCAGTTCTGGAGATTTCTGTGGTTCCAGCTATGTAAGGCCAGGTTACAGCTGCAGAGTGCAGGGCATGGTGGAGGGAAGCAGAGAGAGAGAGAATGAATGAACGAGCACACAAGGGCTCTACTCTCATATCCTGGAGGCCAGAGCAGAGAGAGCAAGCAAGGGGATTCAAGGCTACAAGCACAGTCCCCAAGGCTACACCCCCAGTGACCCATCTCTTCCTGCCACACCCCACCTGCCTAGGTTAACACCCAATAAATCCATTACAATGGATTTTCCCACTGATGAGATTACAACCCTCATGACTTAATTAGATCATCCCTGAACATCAATACATGTGCTCTTGCAGCGGACATTCTATATCTAAACATTAACAGACCCTATTTCCAAACAAGGTCGCTTTCTGTGGTACTAAAGGTTAGGACTTCAGCAAATGAATTATAAAGGGACACAATTCAACACAGAATAATAGGAAGGAAGCAAGCATGGGGGGCATGGATCTTCTGCCGGCTGAATATACACATTTATCTATTCACTCACTAAAATAGTAAAGTTATAATAAAAAGAGATTAGTTTACATGCAAAAAGAAGCCCCCAGGAAGACGGAGGATGCATAGTAGAGAGAGGAGAAGCAACTGACCAGCAGAAAAACGTCAAGTTACAACCCAAAGCTGGTAAGATGTGAAGCAACCCACTCCACAAAGCCCCGGAGACCTGAGCTGGTAGATACCGCACGCCAGGACAGGAGGATGTCAGGCGTGACATGGTGTCCGCCGCACAGACTCTATTCCCACCCCACGCAACCAAACAAAGGGACCAGGAGGAAAGAAATGAATGAAAGGAACCAAGGGCACTTGAAAAAAATTGATAACCCTAGAGAGATGAGGAAGAACAGAATTCGATAAAAAAGAGCAAATGGAAAACAGGAGAAGCCCCTCGACAATTAGAAATACAAGAACGAATTAAAACTTACCCAGAACATCAGAAGATAAAGACAAGAAAATCTTTTAGAAAGTGGAACAAAATGTCCAAGAGTTAGAACAATGTAAAAAAGAACTAAGAAGCCGGGCGTGTTTGCGCATGCTTGTAATCCCAGTACTTGGGAGGTGGAGACGGGAGGATCCAGGTTCGCAGCCAGCCTCAGCTACTTAGTGAGGCCCTCTGCAACTTAGTGAGACCCTGTTTCAAAATAAAGAATAAAAAATAGGGCTGGGGGTGTAGATCAGAAGTAGAATGCCAGCCAGGCGTGGTGGCGCACACTTGTAATCCCAGTACTTTGGGAGGCGGAGACCGGAGGAT
>PVJS01026815.1:0-16007 GCA_004027185.1 Glis glis | reverse complement strand
AAACACACCAAGCTTCACCACTGTGAAATCTGAGAACACCAGGACTGAACAGAAGCCCACAGTGTTCCCAGAAGACAGCACAAGTCACAAAGAAATGGCTGAGTAGAGACCCACGTCGCCCTAAGACAGCGCAGTGGTGCTCGCGTAGCCAACTACTTGGGCTCGTGACCCAAGACTTACCAGTTGGGCAACTCCAGGTAAATTACTTAAGCTCTCTTGTCTCATTTCTTCATCTCTAAAATAGAGATAAGAAGACCTCCTTTAAATATGGGGTAATAGGCATAAAACACAATAAAATTTAGTTTCACAGTAAACATTATGTAAGTGATAACACATCCCCCCCCCCATAGCTCAACAGCAACACCGGAAGCTACAATACCATGGAATAAGAGCTTCAAATTTTTGAGAGCAAAAACTTTTCAAATTTAGAATTCTATACTAATTAAGCTACAAGTCACGTGTGAGGCTAGAATAAAGACATTTTCAGACATACAAAGTTCCAGAATTTGATTTCCCTTCTAAAAAGGAAAATACCTTCCCTTCTCGGGAAGATACTATTTGCTTAAACAAAACCAGTAGTATTGAAAACGTAGGATGCAGACAACAGAGAACTCAACACAAAAAAGAATTCCCCAAATGATAATTCAGGAAAATTTTTTTGTGTGTGTGGTACTGGGGATTGAACCCAGGGGCGTTCTACCTCCGCACTATACCCCCGGCCCTATTTTTTATACTTTATTTTGAAACCGGGTCTCAAAGTTGCAGAGGGCCTCACTAAGAAGAGAGAGAGGAAGAGAGAGAGAGAGAGAGAGCGAGCTGAGGCTGGCCGCGAACCCGAATCCTCCGATCTCCGCCTCCCAAAGTACTGGGATTACAAGCGTGCGCCACCATGCCCGGCAGGAAATTTTAAGAAGCTGGGTGTGGTGGCAGAAGCCTCTAATCCCAGTACCTGGGAGCCTAAGACAGGAGGATCGCAGGTTTGAGGCCAGCCTCAGCAATTTAGCAAGATACCACTTCAAAATAAAAAGGGTTGGAGATGTAGCTGAGAGATAGAATGCCCTGGGTTTAATCCCCAGCACCCAGTACCAAATAAATAAAGGTTTTTTTTTTTTTTTTTTGCTGTACTGGGAATGGAACCCAGGGGCATTCTACCTCTGAGCTACACCCCCAGCCCTATTTTTAATTCTTTATTTTGAAACAGGGTCTCACTAAGTAGTTGAGGCCGGCCACGAACCCGGATCCTCCGGTTTCAGCCTCCTGAGTACTGGGATTACAAGTGTGCGCCACCACGCCTGGCTAAGGAAATTTTAGGATGCCACCATGCTTCAAGCATCCAGTCCTAATACAGAGGGTAGAAGACTCCAGGAGACAGACCCCCAAGGGTAAATATGGGATAGATACACTTGAATATATGAAAAATATTATTGAAAGGCATGTGACAAAGATAGAGTGCACTGGGTGGAAATGGTAATAACACAGGAAGTCAGGCAGATTAAAAAAAGCAGCTTATAATTCCAGGAAAAAGAAACGGTGCACAAGGAAGGGGGCATGGTTTAGTCACTGTATGCTCAGAAGCAAATGGTATTTGTATAGGCAAAATTATGTAAATGCAAATTCGTGGTTTTCTTAATTTAACTAAAAATTGTGCTATAACTGAATTAGGGAGATGGGGAGAGGGAACATGGCTAAGAATGCAGTGGACACAGCTCAGTCTTCATTTACCAAGATGGGAAGTCAACAGTTAATGTCTAAAACTGAGCCAGGCGTGGTGGCGCACACTGGTAATTCCAGTACTTGGGAGGCTGAGACAGGAGGATCACAGGTTCAAAGCCAGCCTCGGCAACTTAGCAAGGCTCTCAGCAACCTAGTGAGACCCTGTTTCCAAATAAGATATAAAATTGGACTGAGGGTGTAGCTTGGAGGTAGAATGCCTCTGGGTTCAATCCCCAGTACCAAAAAAAAAAAAACCCTGAAAATTAAGGAAATAGCAAGGTTAGCATATGGTTCTAAAACACAGCCAAACAGTTGGGGTGTGGCCAAAAGAGATGTAGGTAATTTTTTCTGAGAAGGGAGACCGATGGGTTGGGAGCCTTGGGACAGGAGTCTTCTAGTGTTTCATTATAAGCCTTTTAGGGTTATTTGGCTGTTTAAATCACATGTATGTATTACTTTGATAAACATTAACTCCTAATTTATAAAAAGAGAAAGAATATTGAGAAATAATTCAATATTAGTCATAGTTATACATGGATAATATGATTATAGGTGATTCAAATTTCATTCTATATTTTTCCCTATTATCCAATTTTTTCTGTGAAATATGTGTAACTCTTAGAATTTAAAAAAGTAATTTATTTCTGAAATGAAATAAAAATGAAGAAAGTTCGCACAGTTTGATATAGGTTAAAAAGTGATTTGCCCAAAGCGGGTAAAATCATGACTTTCATAAAAATACAGAATGAACACATGTCAGTGATTAATTAAGCAAGGGAACCAATATGATGTTACAACTGAAGAGAACTACGAATTCAATGGAGAAGTCAAAGAATTATAGATTTGTATACAGGAAAGAAATGTTGAGATGAATTTGCAAAAATTGGTTTATCCATAAAGCAGTACTCAATTGCACTCTGTGAACAAAGTATTTGCATTTCTGTGAACAAGCACTATTTGCATTGATGTCAGTGTCCTGTAATTTTTCGAAGGAGCTGTAAAATCGACAAGGATGCACGCCTCTTCAGGGTCAGATCATCCCCCAGGTCCCAGTGTTCCTTTGAAAAGATACCCATTAACGGCTTTTGCCTATTGGAAAGTCTTAACTTTTTCTTACATGCAGTTAAGGGCTAAGTAGTTTCGGGAATCTTGTGCATAAGGTCCTGTCCCATTATTCAGTGGTGGAATGAAGTTTGGTTTGAGTTCCTAGAAGCCAAAGGGAAAAAAAAAGAATCTGGCTAAAAAGATTATCACGATGTCCGGTAGGGCTTAAAATATTATGAAGCTGAAAAAAAATTTTTTTTTTTTTGGCGGCACCAGGGATTGAACCCAGGGTCATTCTACCTCCAGGCTACACCCCCAGCCCTATTTTTTATTCTTGATTTTGAAACAGGGTCTCACTAAGTTGCAGAGGGCCTCACTAAGTAGCTGAGGCTGGCCACAAACCTGTGATCTTCCTGTCTCAGCCTCCCAAGTACTGTAATAAGTACTTGTAATAAGCATGCGCCACCATGCCTGGCTGAAACAGGGTCTTTCTAGATTGCTGAGAGTCTCACTATGCCACTGAAGCTGTCCTCGAACCCGTGATCCTCCTATCTCAACCTCCCAAGTACTGTTATTACCTGTGTGTGCCACCATGCCAGGCTTTAACTAACAATTTCTAAGCCTCTGAATGGGTTGAGAATACAACAGCAAAGTCCCTACTGTTATCACACATTCCTTATAGTAGAAAGAAAAAATAAACAAAAAACAAATTGGGGCTGGGGATATAGCTCTAAGGTGGAGCGCGCTTGCTTGGCCAGCAGTCAGCCCTGGGTTTGATCCCAGCACCACTAAAACAACAACAATGAAATCATATCAAGTTTATGATGAAAACTGGAGCAGGTTAAGGCAATGGCCGTTTTGTGAGTGTTGGTGCAGAACCGGTAGTCAGAGGCCCCTCCAGTCACCCAGTGAGTCACAGCCTCCTATAATCGCCTCCTCTTGAGAGTGGGAAGGACCCGGGACCATACGTCACTCCCGTGATTGGAGAGAGAGAGGAAGAACAAGGGTGGAAGAGAGTGAGCGAACTGGAGGCAGAGAGCCTTTCCCCTGGGCCGTGGAGAAGCCATCGTCTGAATGGTGAACTGCCTACAGAGAGGGACAGGTGGCAGGGGACTGTGGGAGCCTCCAGCTGACAACGCTAAACCAGGAGCCTCAGTCACACGGCTCCAGGAAAGTGAATCGTGCCAACAGCCTGCAGGAGCTTGGAAGTAGATTCCTAGCCGGGCGTGGTGGCGCACGCTTGTAACCCCAGTACTTGGGAGGCTGAGACAGGAGGATCGCAGGTTTGTGGCCAGCCTCAGCTACTTAGTGAGGCCCTCTGCAACTTAGTGAAAGCCTGTTTCAAAATAAAGAATAAAAAATAGGGCTGGGGGTGGAGCTCGGAGGTAGAATGCCCTGGGTTCAATCCCCAGTACGGCAAAAAAAAAAAAAAAAAAAAAAGAAGAAGAAGAAGATTTCTCCCAGACCCTGCAATGAGAGGGTATTCCTCCAGCATGTCGGTATGCCTGAGAGCCCGAGCAGGACCAGCCGGCCTGCCAAGGCTCGTCATCACAACCGTGAGATGATAAACGTGCGTGTTTGGGTGCTGAATTTGTGGCCACTTATTACACAGCAATAGAAAATGAATGCGCCGCCTTCAACTATGGTTCCAGTGTGATGTTCCCACAAAGCATGGTGGCATCCTAACCCCAGTACAGCCAACTGGGCTGTACCAGGAAATAGGTGATCCTATTACAGATGACTGAGTTAAGATACGGTCAGTAGGGTGGACCTGATCCAATTGGACCAATGTTTGCGTGTGTTATCGAGCCCTCTGCTGCGTTGAGACTGAAGTTTTCCTCTGAAAACTAAGGCAAAAGCTGGGGAAATATCTAGATAATGGTTTTATGATCTAGTCTAAAGCACCAGGATCTTTTGTGCGTGTGAAGGAAATAAATCTTCAGTGGCTGAAACAGCTTCGGTAGGTTGACACTTTCCCTGGTTGCCACTTGTTATACTTAGATATAAAATGTCCCCTAAAGAGCTCATTTGTTAGTATTTGGAGCTGATGTAATTGAGTCCTCAGGGTTGTAATCCCAGCAGTGGGTGGTACACAGTAGGCCAGTAGGGTGTGGCCAGACGAGGTGGGTTCCTGAGGGTGCGGCCTTGGGGATTACACATGGTTCCTTCTCTCCCTGTTTACTCTCTTGCTTCCCACCTCCATGATGTGAGGAGCGCAGCTATGTGCTCTCCCTCTCTCCACTTCCAGCCGCCATGCCCTGAGATCCGCGGTCCCTGGCCTCACATGGACTGAACCCGAAACCATAAGAAAATAAATCTTCTTAGCTGGGCATGGTGACGCACGCTTGTAATCCCAGTACCTGGGAGGCTGAGACCAGAGGATCCAGGTTCGTGGCCAGCCTCAGCTACTTAGTGAGACCCTCAGCAACTTTGTGAGACCCTGTTTCAAAATAAAAAGAATAAAAAATAGGGCTGGGGGTGTAGCTCGGAGGTAGAATGCCACTGGGTTCAATCCCTGGTACCGCCAAAAACAATAAAAATGAAAATAGATAAATCTTCTTTTCTCTAAATTATGTGGTCAGTCTTTTAGATTGTAGCTTCAAGCATGCTGACCGGAACACCACTCTTCCTTTTTTACCCTGAACTGTATGTAAATAAGGACTCGGCCCAGGTGAGGCAGTAAGTTGATTCACGTGGGCAGTAACACACGAGGGAAGGGGCCATTTGGGGGAGATGGAGGGTTACTGGGGTTTGAACCCAGGGACAATCTACTTCCAAGCTATACCAATCCCCCAGTCCATTTTTTTTTGTGTGTGTGTGTATAGTACTGGGGATGAAACCCAGGACCTTCTACCTCCGAGCTACATCCCCAGCCCTATTTTTTATTCTTTATTTTGAAACAGGGTTTCACTAAGTTTCAGAGGGCCTCACTAAGTAGCTGAAGCTGGCCACGAACCTGCGATCCTCCGGTCTCAGCCTCCCCAGTACTGGGATAACAAGGGTGCACCACCACACCCCACCTTTCCACATGCATTCGAATGCTGGCTGTGGCCCGCCTTTGCTGAGCACGGCACCAGGTGTGGGGAGATCGCAGGGCCCTCCTGCTGCAGAGTGGAGACCATACCCAAGTCGGGGATATTTGCTTATGCTCTTTTTTCTTTTGTTTTCCTGCTAAATCAATGCCTCGCTCTCTCCCTGATAGGAATCAGCACCGCCTCTCAGACTAGTTCTGCTTTATGTCTGCACTTGTGGGGTTTGGTCACCATTAGATTAAGAGAATAAAGCAGTCAATTTTTGCTCAGCTATCGTTCTGGAGACGGTCTCGTTACCAGGGGGAAGATTTTAATATGATTCCGCTGCGCTTCAGTTCCTGCCTCTCTGCATGGAAAACATTCATGCACAGCAGCCCAAATGTGAAATACAGGAGGTTTATTTAGAGAAATCAGGGCGCGGTGCGAGGAAGGCTGCCATCAAAGAAGGGGGTTGCGTTCCACAGGGAAGCTTCCGAACCGGCCATTTTCTGGGTTTGAAAACTGAGGCCTGGAGTCTTCTGCACGGTGGGGTTCATGCACCCCGGAAACCTTTCCCCCAATGTATTTGGGGAGGTCGCCATCTCTTTCCGCCATGCCTTAGTGAGTCTGCTTGTCTTAGTCCCTTCCCACAGGGAAGGGGGTCTCCGTGAGCCCCTGCAGGTGGCCTTAGCCTTCTTTTTTTATTTTTATTTTTTGTGGTACCGGGGATTGAACCCAGGGGCACTCTACCTCCGGGCCACACCCCCATCCCTATTTTTTCTCTTTATTTTGAAACTGGGTCTCACTAAGTTGCGGAGGGCCTCACTAAGTAGCTGAGGCTGGCTGCGAACCCAGATCCTCTGGTCTCAGCCTCCCAAGTACTGGGATTAAAAGCGTGCACCACCATGCCCGGCTGGCCTTGGCCTTCTGAGTCTCTCTGCTTCTCTTCTGTTCCAGCCGACCCTATCTGCTAACGTCTAGCTAGCTACCTAACAGTCTGAGACTCTCTCTCTCTCCTTCCTTCCTTCCAATGTATATTATTTTCCTGAGCATATTTATCATTCCTTTTCACATTGACCTTGAGAGTGACAGAGACATTTCTCCCTTGGAGTCACAGGCCAGTCAGAAGTCCTACAAGCTTAGCATTCAAGGGATGAGTGCCAACCGCTGACCCTTCTGTCACACTTCTCTGAAATGTTTACTTGAAATGTAGCTCTCCTTTGGAGAAATGTGAAACGGGACAGGTTTGCATCCCTCGCCCCTCCTGGAGCCTGGATGGAAGCACTCAAGTTAGAGAGGAAGGAAGAGCCAACACATTTAGGAGGACACTCAAGGAAGGGCCGAGAGAGCCGGTGTGGTGGTGCACGCCTGTAATCCTGGTTCTTGGGAGGCTGAGACAGGAGGATTGCAGGTTTGAGGCCAGCCTTAGTAACTTAGCAAGACCCTCAATAACTTAGTGAGACATTGTTTCAAAACAAAAAATTAAAGGGGGTTGGAGGGTATAGCTCGGAGGTAGTAAAAACAAAACAAAGGATGGGCCGAGAGGAGGTCAGCAGTGATGAACCCTTTCTCTCTCTCCTCCCTGACTGTAGCCAGAGACAAAACGTGGGTCTGGAGCTCACGCCTGAAAACCTGCCCAGAGGCCAACAGGAAAGCGTGGCAGGGGGCCAGTGAGTCTGGGAGGTTCAAATGGGGACAGGGAGAAGAAGAGAGGCAAAGAGAAAGACTTTCCCTGCAGAGGCAGCGGAGAGATCCCCTGTGTGCCTCGCATGCTCCCCGCGCTCTTCGCCATTCACAGCCATCCCCCTCCAGGGCCCCAGCTTGCTAAATGTCACCTGCTTCCACCCCTCCCTCGTTAGAACATCGTCCCCAGCAGCAGCCGGAATGACCTTTTAAAGACGCACGTCAGAAGGTAAAAGTCCCAGTGCTTCTTCCAAAGCACCAACAAGGTCCCCGTGATCTGCACCCCAAGTTCCTCCCTGACCCTGTATGTTACCACTTGTCCCCATTCACTAATACAGCCACGCCAGCCTCCTTTCTGTCCTGTGCACACCCAGTCACACTCCTGCGCTAAGGCCTTTGCGTCTCCTCCTCCCTCAGTCTCCCTCCAGCTCCACCATGGCGGCTCAACATTCAAGCCCAGTTCAGTGTTAACACTAGGTGGCCTTCTCCGACCACCAGGGCCAACATCTCTCTTCTTTACTATCTTTATACTACTTATTACTATTTCAACGTATCTGATTCTTTTCCTTTATAACTTATTTTTGTCTGTTTTACCAACAAGTTGGTCCCTGTGTGTTGGTTGGGGCTGTGTCCACAGAACCCAGGGCAGAGCCAGGCACAGAGCAAACGCTCCATTAATGTATTGTTGAATGAATGAAAATATGTGGGGTGACCCCAAGGGTCCAGAGTGAAGACCCAGACCAGGGTCGCCATGAAGAGCCAGACCAGGGCATGGTGGCGCCCACCTATAACCTCAGTATTTGGAGGCTGAGACAGGAAGATAGCAAGTTTAAGTCCAGCCTCAGCAACTTAACAGAACTTTTGGCACCTTTGCAAGACCCTGTTTCAAAATAAGAATAAAACAGGGCTTGGGGTATAGCTCAGAGGTAGAACACCCCTGGGTTCAATCCCCAGTACCAAACAAAAACAAAGCAAATAAAAATGTAGAACATCCAATTATATTTGAATTTTAGGTAAGTAATAAATGCATGCAGTGCCAAATAGTTTATGTCCCAAATATTGTATGCACTTATTGTTTATCTGAACTTCAAATGTAATTGAATGTCTTTGAGGGGGTTTGTACTGGAGATTGAACCCAAGGGCATTCTACACTCCAAGCTAAACCCCCAGCCCTTTTTTTATTTTAATTTTTTATGGTACTAGGAATTGAACCCAGGGACATTCTACCTCCAAGCTACACCCCCAGCTCTATTTTATTTTTTATTTGGAAACAGTCTCGCTAAGTTGCTGAGGCTAGCCTGGAACCTGCGGTCCTTCTAGCTCAGCCTCCCAAGTATTGGTGTATGCCACCGCACCCGGATGGCTGTCTTATATTATATTCAGACAGAACAAAGGGCACCTCCTCCCCCCAGATCTTGGCCTCACAGACTCTGTAGCTAGAAGAGATGGAACTGATAGAATTGCTGGGTTTCTTCACACCTCGTGTGCACTTGTTCAGGTAACACTAAGATGTCTTAGGTGATGGATTTACCCCCCTTCCTTGTACCACAGTGAACAGGGAGCCGGGAGTAGACAGAGCCGTGGGAAGTGTGGCTTGTTTCATAGGACAGGACCCCAGGCGGCCCCTCTGCTGCAGGATAGAAGCCCCTCCTCAAACCCTGCCTCCTCTCACAGAAAGAAAAACAGAAATGAAGTTTTACAAAAATGGATTACTTAATAAATTGAAGTTTTTTCTTGGACTTTGTGATTAAAAGAAAAGCTCACATTTTACACACACATACACACACACACACACACACACACACACACACACACACACATTTCACTTCTTTTACTCTCAAAAATATCAACCCCAAGCCGGGCTTGGTGGCGCATGCTTGTAATCCCAGTACTTGGGAGGTGGAGACTGGAGGACCCTGGCCAGCCTCAGCTACTTAGTGAGGCCCTCTGCAACTTTGTGAGACCCGGTTTCAAAATAAAAGTATATAAAAATAGGGCCAGGAGTGTAGCTTGGAGGTAAAATGCCCCTGGGTCCAATCCCCGGTACCGAAAAAAAAATATATCAACCCCAGTAACTTTATGAGTAAACCAAACTATGTTCATTCCCATATTATCCTCTTGTGTCCATAAAATAGCTTCAGATGTATAAAGTATATCTAGAAAGTTATATATATATATATATATATATATATATTCCAATATCCTTCAAAAGTTCCAGTGCAAAGTGTTTTTGTTGCTTTGATTTTGTTTTTTGTTTTGTTTTGCCATAGCTTCAAAATATTATTTCAAGCCTGGCATGGTGGTGCATGCCTTTAATTCCATTACTTGGGAAGCTGAGACAGGAGGGTCGCAGGTTTGAGGCCAGCATCAGCAACTTAGTGATACCCTGTTTCCAAATAGAAAATGAAATAGGGCTGGGGGTGTAGCTTGGAGGTAGACTGCCCCCGGGTTCAATCCCCAGCACCATAACAAATAAAAATAAAAATATATCAAACATCTGCCCTTTCCTCACTGACTATATTGTTACAAATTTCGTATTATTTTTATTTATGCACCTTATTCCAAGAAGAATCTGTTATGGCTGTAGAAAACACAAAAAAATGTATATTTTTATTATAAATATATAAGAAAACACCCAATACTTTTTTGTTCTTGGATCTAAGTGCATAGAACTTTTTAGAGCAGAGGCTTAGAGAAGGATCAACCTATAGAACATCACGTTAGCACAATGCTCAGTATTGAAAATAGGAATCTCGCCGGGCGTGGTGGCGCACGCTTGTAATCCCAGTACATTGGGAGGCAGAGACCGGAGGATCTGGGTTCGCAGCCAGCCTCAGCTCTCTCTCTCTCTCCCTGTCTCTCTCTCTCTCTCTACTTAGTGAGGCCCTCCACAACTTCATGAGACCCGGTTTCAAAATAAAGTATAAAAAATAGGGTCGGGGGTGTAGCGTGGAGGTAGAACGCCCCTGGGTTCAATCCCCGGTACCGCAAAAAAAAAAAAAAAGAAAGAAAATAGGAACCTCAACAATTGGGCTTTCAGATGCTGGTTGAGTGAATAACGGGAGCGGAGATAGAGACGATGCTCAATCTAAGGCTTCCAAATGTATGCAAACAGTCTCTATTTCTTTACCTCACTGCAGACACCGAGCGTGACCGCTCAGCAACTTTGCTGACAGTGATGGCTGGGCTCTTGCATGGAGATTCCCAGGAAAGCTCATTGTGTTACTGTGAACTCATCTCCATGTTCTGATAACATCTAGCATTTTCTCCAGGAGGCTAAAATCCTGCTTCTGGTTAGTTTCCCTGGAGAAAAGGTACAAGTACACCACAGCGCAAAAGTGCATTTCCTTAAAAAGATTGTCAACTCAAATGTTGTGAATTCAATTGTATTTTGTATGCATATGGTACAACCAGGAAGAAGGAGTGGGTAGGGAAATCTGTTGAAAAAAAAAAACCTTTTTAATCTACATGATTTTAACTTTGTGTGTGGGGAGGTACTGAACCCAGGGGTATTCTACCTCCTAGCTGCACCCCAGCCTTATTTTATTATTTATTTATTTGTTTATTTGTTTATTTGTTTATTTTTTATTCTGCAATACTGGGAATTGAACCCAGGGACATTCTACATCCAAGCTTCACCCAGCCCTATTTTTTATTCTTTATTTTGAAACAGGGTCTCACTAAGTTGAAGAGGGCCTCACTAAGTAGCTGAGGCTGGCCGCAAAACCTACGATCCTCCTGTCTCAACATCCCAAGTACTGGGATTAGAAATGTGCACCACCACACCTGGCTCTTATTTTTTATTTTGAAACAGGGTCTCACTAAGTTGCAGAGGGCCTCACTAAGTAGCTGAGGCTGGCCACGAACCTGCAATCCTCCTCTCTCAGCCTCCCAAGTACTGGGATTACAAGCATGTGTCACCGCGCCTGGCTATAACTTTCAACATTTATTCATTTTTCCAATAATTCTCTATTTATTTACTTTTAACTAGAACCAGGTTTTTTTTGCCAATAACTTAATAGTTCATGTCAGTCAACATATTACAAATATTTAAAAATTACTTAATAGTTGGCAGCAAGCTATTCCATTACAAGACTTAAATTACCAATACAAGCCAGGCATGGTGGTGCACACTTGTAATCCCAGAACTTGGGAGGCTGAGACCGGAGGAACCGGGTTTGTGGCCAGCCTCAGCTACTTAGTGAGGCCCTCTGCAACTAACCCTGTTTCAAAATAAAGAATAAAAAATAGGGCTGGGGATGTAGCTCAGAGATAGAATGCCCCTGGATTCAATCCCCAGTACTGCAAACAATAAATAAATTACCAATACAACAGACTGGAGAGTTAGACACCTGGAAGATAACTAAAATATTTAACAACAACAAAAATTAAGCTGAAGGCATTTACCCAGTGTCCATAAAAGCATGGGTTCTCTTTTTATTTAGAAAAAAAAAATAAAAAACGGCTTTAACACCTCATGAGGAATATGATGGATGGATGTCGTCCTCCATCTCCAGGTAGGGAAGCTGGGGGGCTGCTGGTCACTGTGACCCCACACTGACTGCACAGGGAACACTGGTGGTATCGTCTTTGTCCTTTAGCAGGGTCTGGTGGCTGTTGGTGGAGGGCAGCTTGCTGCAGATGATGGCTGGCCCTGCACCTCCTTCCCTGATCCCTGGGAGCCAAGGTCGCCCTCTCCTCCCAAGCAGGGACACTTAGGAGGTGGGGGCCCGTCACCTCGAGCCGGCAGCACCGCAGGCTGGCTGTGCGTCCATTTGCAGGGCCCGTGTCTGGCAGCAGTGGGTGGAGGACAGCTTGCTGCTGGACTGGAAGGCTGCTCCGCTGGGACCTCCTCCGGTGACTCCTGTGAGGATGCAGAGGGGCCAGTGTTGTTCCTCCTCCATCCCTCCCTGAGGCTCGTCCTGGGCCCTCACCTCGGTTTCCTCTGGCGAGGAAGAGGGAGGTGACTGGTGGGCAAGGGGGCCGAGGCTGGTCTACCTGCTGGGGTGGTGACGGCAGGAGACCGCATCTGGGCTGCAGGGGCATCCCCAGGGGTTCGGAGGGTCCCAACGGGCAGGCTTCGCTAGTGGGCACCTCAGGCTGCACCCGCGGGATTTCCAGACATATCTCTCTGGTCAGGGCCCCCAGAGAGGGGTGTGCAGCCGGCAGGAGAGGGTTTCTGCTGAAACCAGCTCGTATAGCCACAAGGCAGGGGAGCCTGCTGGCAGGGTAGATGGCCGGAAAGAGAGCCAGGTCAGCGAGGTGCTCCCACTCAGCAGCGAGCTGCTCCCACTCAGCAGCGAGGTGCTCCTGCTCAGCAGCTGGATCGGGGTGGGACAGGGGACAGGGCAGGTCACAGGGCCCGCGACCTGGCCCACCAAGAAAGTCGCCCATCTAGAGCGCTGTGGGTCGCATGCAAGGAGAGGAGGAAATGGAGCGACGGAGAGAGCTCGCCTTGACCCCACTCCTTGGAGACCGAGGGAGCGCGTGCAGCCGGCCCTCTGTGACATCAGTGGAGTGCGAGATGCGAGGAGCGCGCGGAGTGCGGCCGAGGGCTGCACGGAGGCAGAGGCGCGGGCAGAGCTGAGGCCGCTGCAGGCCCCACCGTGCTGGCTGCTCCGCCCGGGGCTGGGGCAGCTGCTCCACACGTGCGCGGCTCCGTGGGGACTCAGGGCTGCGGCCCGACCCACGGCATCCCGGGTTTGCCGATCCCACTGCAAGCCGGCTGCATCGCCGCGCACCTTCGCCTTGATCCCCCGGTGCTACCAGCTGTGCCTGAGCGTCCATGGAGATGGACCGGATCCTCCAGCCCACCCGCGGCATCCCTTCCTGGCACGCAGGTTCTGTTCACTATTTTTTTTCTCCGCATTTGGTAAAACAACATTGAAGCCCAACACCCTCCTGAGGTCACTGTCATGGTAGTGGCCCAGAAGATGTAGGGCTCCAGTCTTCAGCAGAGCTTCATCCCTCCATCTCTCTTCCAATGAAGCCCCAGCTTTTCATATTTATTTGCTATTCATTTTCTTTTTCTTTTTTGTGGTACTGGGGATTGAACCCAGGGGCATTCTACCTCCAGGCTACACCCCCAGCCCTATTTTTTTTTATTCTTTATTTTGAAACAGGGTCTCACTAAGTTGCAGAGGGCCTCACTGAGTAGCTGAGGCTAGCCTCGAACCTGCGATCCTCCTGTCTCAGCCTCCCAAGTACTGGGATTACAAGCATGCGCCACCATGTCTGGTTTTGCTATTCATTTTCTATTTTGTAACGAATACTAATGCACACTCATTGTAATAAGTCAAAGAATTCAGACAGTTGCAAACAAATCAATCATCTTCCTCCAGCTCCCCAATATTCCAGCTCCCCAATATTCCAGCTCCCCAATATTCCAGCTCCTGTTTCAGTCCAGGTGACTTGACAGTTTGAGGCCGATCCTTTCACACTCTTCTCAGAAAATTGTGTACAAGTATGCATATACTACCTGAAGTTTTGGTGGAATTTCAGTTCTTGTTTTCATCCTTTTTATTACAACAATTAGATTATGCACATCATCCTCTATTTTTTTTTCACATAGCAATGGAGTAGAGCTAGCCCTCCAGGTTGGTACTTACGGTTCTACCTCACCATTTTCAATAACAGCCATAGTTATCAAATATTCCATAGTGTAACCCGAGAGTGACTCACTCAACCACGTGCCTTGAGACAGACATTCCATTTTTCCTTTCTCTTCTCTGCCACAAACCGTACTGCAAGAGCATTCTGATGCGGCCTTTCCTGCAGCACCAGCAACTCTTGTGCTTATTTTCCAAGTTTGGATTTTTGCAAACCAGTTTTCCTTTGAACAATTAGGACTAACTTAATAGAGAGTAGAAATCTCTCAGAGCAAACTGTCATCTCTTTCAGCCAAGTGCGATGCCCCGCGGCCCACCGGCATTCTGTCTGAGCGGTACAGCGGCTTCCCCTTGCTGGAGGCAGCAAGGGTTTGTCTTGGGGTCTTTGATCATCATCCCGTAGCTTTCCACACTGGGAACACGCTTTTCCCCATCTGCAGGCTCTGTAACCCATTTGTGAGCTTTCACTCCCCTGTAAACTTACAAAAATGCGTGAAAGTCTGAACATCCAGCCCCAAGACCATCTGTGGGAAGGAGTCCTTTGTAAAATTGCATTCTGTTCATTCAACTGGGCTGTGAGGCTGCAGCAAATGTTTGTGCATTTGCTGTGTGCGCCAAGCAGGGGGTCAGATGCCGGGGAGGGCTGCGTGGCTCCAAAGCATCTTCCTCTGAAGGGGCCACAGAGGGAGCATGTCGCCACTACTCCAGCTGCCGGGGGCATGTTGCAAGACTTAGGAAATAGCACAAAATGCCCAGTTCGATATGGGCTGCAGGTACACCATCAACAATGCTTTAGTTATTTTATTATGTTATGTGATATTACATAGTGTTTTATTATTATACCATTACGTAGGACACATTTATACTAAAATAGTATTCATAGCTTATTTGAAATTCAAATTTACCTGGGCATCCTATATTTTATCTGGCAGCTCTACATGACGGAAGAAATTTGCTGCCTTCCTCCCGCCCATCCAGAGCTTTCTTTACTGTTGTCTCTGTGTCAGAAGCACACAGCAAAAGGACGCACCTTCCTTCCTTAGTCAAGGTTTCCCTGCAGGCGTGGGTGTATCCGTGCCCTGATCTTGGCTCCTGTCAGAACAGGGCTGACATCGGGAAGCAGTGTGCTTGCCTCAGCCGCGTGCTCCCCGTGCTTGTCTTCTATCTATTATATCCACTTTCTGGGTGGAGGGATCTCTACAATGCAAACCCCCTCTCCCACGTTGACCATGAGAAAGGGCCCACTCCCCGACCTCTGGCAGAATTTTCTAGACTGTGAACTTTCCATATTCTCTTTTCTCTTCTTGCATTTCTGGCATCCGCAGGGTCTTCATCTCCTGAAACTTCGGGATCAAGCTAAGGGTGCATCGTCAGAAGATCCAAGTTTTGGAACCTGCATTATATGAACAAGGGAGTCGCCACCTGAACCTCAGTCTCCTCGTCTGTAAGGTGGGTATTAAATTGCATTAGGAGATGATTGAGATCATTTCTAGCTCTGACACTCTGTGGTTCTACGGTCCCCACCCCTCCTGATCCAGCTCTCCTGGCCACAGCCCTCATCTGAGCATCTCTCTAGGCCCAACACTGTCTGCATCCCAGCTCGATACGCAGCGTGTGCGCGTGTGTGTGTGTGTGTGTGTGTGTGCGTTGTACTGGGGACTGGACCTAGGAGCATTCTACCTCTGAGCCACACCCCCAGACCTATTTTATTTTTTATTTTGAAACAAGGTCTCACTAAGTGGCCGAGGCTGGTCCTGAACCTGTGAGCCTCCTGTCTCAGCCTCCCAAGTACTGAATTTATAGATGTGCTCCACCAGGTCTGCCGGGCTTCTTCTTCTTCTTTTTTATTTATTTATTTAATTTCTTGTAGTACTAGGAATTGGACCCAGGGGCATTCTACCTCTGAAATACAGCCCCAGTCCTATTTTTTTTTTTTTTTTTTTTTTTT
>PVJS01026814.1:0-26714 GCA_004027185.1 Glis glis | reverse complement strand
AGTGGTTGAACTAGTTTGCAATCCCACCAACAGTGTAGAAGAGTCCCAATTTCCCCATATCCTCGCCAACATTTGTTGTTGTTTGACTTCTTAATGCTTGCCATTCTAATTGGGGTCAGATGAAATCTTAGAGTAGTTTTGATTTGCATCTCCCTGATTGCTAATGATGTTGAACATTTTTTCATGTATCTATTGGCCATTTGTATCTCTTCTTTTGTGAAGTGTCTATTCATTTCAGTTGTCCACTTCTTGATCGGGTTATTTGTTTTTCTTAGTGTAAAGTCTTTTAAGTTCTTTGTATATCCTAGATATTAGACCTCTGTCAGAGGGATAGCTTGCAAAGATCTTCTCCCATTCCGTAGGTTTTCTCTTTAAGCTCTTGATGGTTTCCTTTGATGAGCAGAAGCTTTGTAGTTTAATGCTATCCCACTTATTAATTCTTGTTTTAATTTCCTGTGCTTTGGAGATCTTACTGAGGAAGTTTCTACCTGTGCCTATATGATGGAGTGTTGGACCTATGGCTTCTTCTAATAATTTCACAGTCTCTGGTCTACTTCCAATTCTTTGATCCATCTCGAGTTGACTCTTGTGCAGGGTGAGAGATAAGGATTCAGCTCCATTTTTCTACAGGTAGATAACCAGTTTTCCCAGCACCATTTGTTGAAAAGGCTGTCCTTTCTCCAATGTATGTGTTTGGCACCTTTGTCAAAAATCAATTGGCTATAAGTTTGTGGACTTGTTTCTGTATCTTCTATTCTGTTCCACTGGTCTATGTGTCTTTTTTTTGTGCCAATACCATGCTGATTTTATTACTATAGCTCTGTAGTTTAATTTGAAGTCAGGAATTGTGATGCCTCCTGCATGGTTCTTACTGCTGAGAATTGCTTTGGCTATTCTGGGTCTTTTGTTTCTCCATATGAAATTAATGACTGATTTTTCTAGCTCTGCGAAAAATGATGTTGGTATTTTGATAGGGATTGCATTGACTCTGTAGATCATTTTTGGCAGGATGACCATTTTGATAATATTTATTCTGCCTATCCAAGGGCAGGGGAGATCTTTCCATCTTCTAAGATCTTCATCGATTTCTTTCTTCAGTGTTCTATAGTTTTCATTGTAGAGGTCTTTTACCTCTTTGGTTAAGTTTATTCCTAGGTATTTGATTGGTTTTGAAGTTATTGTGAATGGAATTGTTTTCTGGATTTCTATCTCAGTGGATTCATGGTTGGCATATATGAAAGCTACTGATTTTTTTAGGTTGATCTTGTATCCTGCTACTTTGCTGAATTTGTTAATCAGCTCTAGTAGATTTTTGGTTGAGTTCTTTGGGTCTTCTAGGTATAGGATCATATCAAGACATCTTTTCACTCTTAAAAATTATTGAGGACCTCAAAGAACTTTGAATTGAAAAATGTTTAAATTTATTTATTTTGTGGTATTGGAGATTGAACTCAGGGGTATTCTACCTCCGAGCTACACCCGCAGTCCTTTTTGTTTTTATTTATTTATTTATTTTTGAAACAGGGTCTCTTTTTGTTGCTGAGAGTCTCAATAAATTGCTGAGACTGGTCTTGAAATTGGCGATCCTCCTGTCTCAGCCTCCTAAGTACTGGGATTCCAGGGTTGCACTACCATGAATGTCTAAAGATTTATTTTTAAATATTTGTTTTATGAATGAGAGTGAAACTCAAATGATATCTTAGTACTATTATGAAAATAACTGTAACCTCAGGCAGGGTCTCAGGAACCCCCAGGAATCTCCAAACCATACTTTGAGAACCACTATCCTAGTGGACACTGGAAATAACCCTGTTGCCCTTCTAAGGTTTCAAAAGTTTCTTTTAACTTTGTAGCTTCCTTCCCCTTTGCTCTTTCTTGAACCCTGGTCTGTATGCTAGAATCTTCATGAATTAGAAACCCTATTGCCAGGCATGGTGGCACATACCTATAATCCCAGCTACTTGGGAGGCTGAGGCCGGAGGATGGCAAGTTTAAGACCAGCCTGGGGAGCTAGTGGGACCCTGTCTCAAAATAAAAATGAAGTAATAAAGCTGGGCGTGGTGGCGCACGCTTGTAATCCCAGTACTTGGGAGGCGGAGACTGGAGGATCCGGGTTCACGGCCAGCCTCAGCTACTTAGTGAGGCCCTCCGCAACTTGGTGAGACCCTATTTCAAAATAAAGTATAAAAAATAGGGCTGGGGGTGTAGCGCGGAGGTAGAACGCCCCTGGGTTCAACCCCTGGTACTGTAAAAAAAAAAAAAGAAAGAAGAAATAAAGGATGGTGATATAGCTCAGTGGTAGAATGCTTGCCCAGCATGCATGAGAACCTGGGTTCAACCCCCAACACCACAAAAACAAAACAAAAACAATAAGAAAACCCTTGCTGTGCCAGGCACTGCGCTAAGTGCTGGAGACACAAGGAAAAAAAGTCAGAGGTCCTGACCACAAGCAGCGGGTAACCCTCAGGGAGGTGGGCAGGAGACCTCCTCAGCACAAGTGGAGCACTGTGTCCCCCAGGCGCAGAGGATGCGGGGCTTAGACTGAGTGTTGAGGACACAAGTGAAGCAGAGCTGAGGGCTTCCAGGCTGGTCCTGAGAGAGACCCTTGGAACACAGTCAAAGGGCACAGCAGGGATCCCAGTGAAGTGCCCTACAGGTTGAAATACTCAGAGAAGTCTTCCTAGAGGAGGTGGGATGAAGGCCCTAACATGGTCTTCCCAGCACCTCCTAGCCTGAGAGAAGGCCTGAGGCAGGGCTCAGCGTGGTGAAAAGAAGGAGACTGACCTGAGTGAGGACTGGGCGGGAAAGAGCGCAGGGTGGGGGCAGAGGGAATGAGAGTGTGGGGTCCAAGCAGGAGGCTTAGTATTTGGGATTCCTGCACAGGCTGGCCGCCTTCTTCAGGGTAAGAACTCGGCTATTGTGGGTTGACAGAGCCTCATTGGTACCTCCTAAGCAGAGAGCTGCCCCAACCCTCCCCTGCCACTAAAATCTTGGCCAAGAAGGCTCTAAGACTGGAGACCTGAGCATGAGGACGGCCCCTGGCTCCTGGGGTTAGAAGTCACAGGCCCTTAGGGTCCCACCTGGGGCCTCCTCGCCTTCTTCTCTGACCCAGTTAACACATTTTTCTTGCCTCTCCTTCGTGGTGGTAGTGGTGGGGATAAAACACACAGAAGGGAAGGAGAAGGGGACAAATTGTCAGGGAGCCACCAGACACAAGTTCCTAAATTCCTGCAAAGAACGGAGGTTTTGGCAGTGGAGGCTTGTTTCCTTGATGGCTTGATTAACATCTCAGCAGTGATCTGGCTCCTGCCAAAGAAACTGCGGGTGTCTCTGCTGGCCCTCCTCCTCCCCACCCTCCCTGTGGTGAGCTGGACTTTTCTGGGTCTCAGTTTAGTTACTTGAAAATGAGCAAGGTGGTGTCCAAGTGCCAGCCCAGTGACCAGCCTCAGCAGAATCAGTACTTGAAAAGAATAGACAACTGTGCCCCTCCCCACCCCGGGCCCTGGGAAGATGAACCATCCATAGGCTTCCAGAGGGTTCCACTCAGCCAGGTTTGTGGTATAAGATGGTATCTAAGGTTTTTATAGCTATTGTTTATGTAGTGCTGGAGATAGAACCCAGGACCTTGTGCATGCTGGGTAAGCAGCCTGCCACTTAGCCACACCCCCAGCCTGGTAGCTAAGGTTCTCTGTCCAAGAATATGTTTTGAAGGGTACAAACCAACCTTTACATGCATCAAGAAAAGGTCCGGAAAAACCTTTGGTGAAGCAGTATTTGGGTAATTTTAATCATCAGTTTCTAATATATCTATTTGGTAAATTTAGATTTCCAGGATTTGGCTTGCCTAATTTGGTTTTCCTTGTCTGCTGTGCTTGAGATGGTTTAGTTTTGTTTCTCTGAGGAATGGTAAGAATGGCCCTCACTAGCTGGGCATACGCCTGTAATCCCAGTACTTAGGAGGTTGAAACAGGAGGATTGCAGTTTCAAGGCCAGTGCCTGTTCATTGGCCCGCGTTGATGAAGCACTCACTAGATACTGTACCCATCTGATTGTTTTACAAAGGAGACTTGGACCCAGAGGAGAGCCATGACTTGCTAGAGATGCAACCAATTTCCCTGTCCGTATCTACCTCCTCTCATACATGTGATTCTTCAACCACAGTTATGTGGGGTCAGCCAAACATGGGTGTGGGGAAACAGGCCTTCTTTTACCCTGTTGTAGAAGCATGAATTGGTAAACTCTGCTGGGTGTTAATTTGGCAATAATAATACAACTGAAGCCTTAAATACATACATACACTTTATCCCAACAATTGTGTTTCTCAGAATGTATTCACAGGAAATAATCAAATAGCATTTGAAAGTGAATGTACAGGGTGCTTATTGCACTGTTGATCATAATAGCATCAGAACACTGGGGAAAACCCTCAACATCCATGCCCAGGGTTTGTTGATAAACAAGGCTACAACTGGACCTTGGTGTAGTATGCAGCCATTCAAAATGATGCCGACCCACATTATCACATGGACATTAGTCAAAATATAGTGTTAGATTTTAGATGGCAGGCTACAAAAGAGCATTGTAAAATATGACTCCTTTATTTAGTTTTTGTAAATAAATATCACACACAAACATAAAAACAGTCTGAGAGAATATCTGTCAAAAATGTTGCCAGGTATGGTGGTACATGCTTGTAATCCCAGTACTTGGGAGACTGAGACAGAAGGATCATGGCCTCAGCAACTTAGCAAGACTCTCAACAACCTAGTGAGACCCTGTTTCCAAATAAGAAATAAAATCAGTCTAGGGGTGTAGCTTGGAGGTAGAATACCTTTGGGTTCAATCCCCAGTACCAAAAAAAAAAAAAAATGTTGACAGTGCAGAATACATGCAAACCCACATTTACAGCAGCACAATTCACAATAGCCAAGTAAGAGAACCAACCTAGGTGTCTGTCCATGGATGGATGGATAAAGAAAATTGTGACCTATACACAGAATGGAGTTTTACTCCGCCATAAAGAACAAAAAAAATTTTTTTTAATGTGCTTTTATTGGTGCATTGTAGTCTTGCATCACAATGAATATCAATTTGATATTAACATACATGCACACAGCTCTTAGTGCCCCCCCGTCTCCTCCCCAATATGGAGTACCGAGAATGACATTGGTATATTCTCACATGTACACATTGTTTATGATACTAATTCCATTGATTCACTTCTTTCTTGCCCTTCCCCTTCCCTTAGACCACTTCCCTTGCTCCACTGAGGGTTGTCTACTATCATCTAGAGTCCCTTTTGTGTCCCTACTACTCCCTAGGTTGTGCATATTAATGAAAACATATGACCCTTCTCTTTTTGTGATTGGCTAATCTCACTTAACATAATGCTCTCCAGGTCCTCCCATTTTCTTGTAAATGGTGTTATTTTGTTCAAGAAGGACAAAATTTTGTCTTTTGCAGGAAAATGGATAGAACTGGAGAACGTCATGCTAAGTGAGATAAGTCACACCAAGAAAATCAAGGGTTGTGTGCTTTCTTTCATATGTGGAAGCTAAAAAGAAAAAAGGAAACAAAAGGGACCTCATGAAAACTCAAGAGTGAGACCAGTAGAGTAGTGGAAGAGGATCAGGGGAGAGGGAGGGGAGGGGAAGGGAGGTGCAGGGAAGGAAACAGACCAAATAATGTTTTGTGCATATGTGAATGTACTTCTATGAATCTCACTGTCATGTACAATTACAATGTACCAATAAAATACTTTTTAAAAAATGTTGACAGTTTGGTGGGATTTCTGGTGGTTGTCTTTCTTTTGGCCTATGTTCACATTATCTATAGTGAGTATATTTAGTATATTACTTTAATAATAATAATAATTAACCTATTAATAATAGGCTCATAGCCGGGCGTGGTGGCAGACGCTTGTAATCCCAGTACTTTGGGAGGCGGAGACCGGAGGATCCGGGTTCGCGGCCAGCCTCAGCTCTCTCTCTCTCCCTGTCTCTCTCTCTCTCTCTCTCTCTCTTTCTCTCTCTCTCTCTCTACTTAGTGAGGCCCTCTGCAACTTCGTGAGACCCGGCTTCAAAATAAAGTATAAAAAAATAGGGCCGGGGGTGTGGCACGGAGGTAGAACGCCCCTGGGTTCAATCCCCGGTACCGCAAAAAAAAAAAAAAAAATAGGCTCATAGGAGAACACTTGTTCTATGGCTGCAGGTGAGACAAGGATAGACATACTGCTGGGCAGGTAGGTCCCAGCTGGGCTCTTTCTCATTGTTGAGCACAGAAGGCTAGGCTGGCTCCAACCTTCCTCAAAGACCACTGGTAGATTCGAGCTCATTACCCAGCACAGGCAGCTCCAGTGGAGGGTCTGCCCAGTTCTAAAAAGCCCTCAGGCTATATTCAGGCTCTCTAAGTCCTGCTTCTCTTTTCCCCTGGAAAAGAAAAGCATTCACTGGGACAGGGTTCTGAAGCCATTTGCCCCGTTGCCTGCAGGGGGAGCACTGCTAGGTTCTCATCCTGCTGCCCAGGAAATGGTAGGGGGTGTGTGAGAGCCACAGAAGGGAGGAAGAGAGTAATCACCTGCATTTGTCTGATGTTATAGTAGAGAAAATCTTGTGAGGAAGCCAACACCCATTAAAGATTTTGCATCCAAAAGCAAAACATTTCAACCCCACTGCCTCTCTTAACTTTTTCTTTCCTGCATCAAGGAATAACCAAGTTAGAGGTCTCTGAGATATCCCACCTCTTGTGTTAGGGGAACATGTAGGATAACCCCATCAGTGAAACAAAGTTAGAGTTTACCTCCATATGTAGTGTGCATTAGGATTCTGTGTCCCCTAAAGTCAACTGGAGTAAATGCCTCCTCGCGCTCTGAGGTTCTAATGGGTGAAATATAGCCCAAGGATCAGTAGCGAATTGTGAAACAAGGTACACCTTTACGGGTTTCTGGGCTAGACAGGTGTGGTGGTGTATGCCTCGGCAACTTAGCAAGAACCCCTTTCAAAATAAAAAGAAAAAATATAAAAGGGCTGGGAATTTAGCTAGAGGTAGAATGCCCCTGGGTACATTTTTTGTTTTTTTGGTACTAGGTAGTACCCAAAAAAAGCTTTCTAGCTAATGCTAGATCCCCCTAAAGCAGGCCTTTGAGCAATTCTGGACAACCCTAAACACAGAGCTAGAGAAGATGGCCGAGGCGTCACGTCAAAGCGGCAACTGCTATTCCCTTTTCCAAAATCTCTGCCTATTCTGTTCTATCCCCGGAACTTCAGGCTGCAGCACCAGTAAAAGCCAGTTTGAAGCATGTTCACTAGAGGAAAAAGAACAAGGCAAAACAGTAAATATGTCTACACCGCCAATACCCAGCTGATAAACCCACTGGGCTACCCAAACCTGTAGCCAGGCAGATTCAAGGCAGGAAGTGAAAGAAGGCCAAGAGCCTTTATGTGCAGTGAGCCTGAGCTCTGGCCACTGCCCTCCTCCGAGGAGACAGAACCTGGACCAGGAGCAGGACGTTTCTCCACTGCTCACTGGGGCGGGGAGGGCTGCGAGGAGTTCTCTCCTCCCTACAGACAGAGGCAGAAACACAGGAGAACAAGCTTCCTCTCTCACTAGTAATGCCACACCTGATGGAAAGAAAGGACTGAAGGACGTGAGCCTAACCTCGCCCTCCCACCTTGCTCCAGGCCGTCCCTGATCTCTGCTGTGCTGAGGCTCACCTGCCTTAACTTGGCGATATCTTGTAGCTGTCATCTTCCTGCCGGGAGACAAGCTCAGTCTCCTCTCCCCATCTCCCCAGATGGGGGCTCTGAAATCACTTCCTGTGATACCAAAGCCCACTCAAGGGCTCCCTGAAGGAGACAGTTGCCCTTGGTTGCCAACCTGAAGTGCTGTTGAAAGATCAGGGAAGCTCAGACAGGAGAGGAAGGATTGGGCCTGAGGGCTGAAACATTGTCCCCAGGAGACAGTCCTAAACCCCAAAGTCAAGTTTCATGAATGACTTTCCCACTCTCTCCTTTAGACAATGAAGCAACATGGAAGATTAAATAAGGACCTCTAATACCAACCATAGGCTTCCTCATACTCCAGAGTATGGCTTAGTTATGAAAAGACTACAGACAAACAACTTTGGAATTCTGGCCTCCTTTCTGGTTCTGCCCACAGTCCCTTCGAAGAAGCAGGTTTGGATGGCCATAATGCATCCTTCCCTCCCCTCCAACTGCAGCTGGTTGGACCAGGGCCCCTGACTTTAGAGACACTTATACAAGCTGGTGAGAGCAGCCAATCAGGTTCTCCCTTGCATATGCAATCTAAGAGTATTTAGGAGTGGGCATTTGAGATGGAGGCCCTGGAGGATGGGAGCTGGCTCTAACGCCAGGCAAACCCAAGCCATCTGCAAGTCAAAATTGGAGGGGTGAGGCTGGGGAGAGGAGGCAAAGTGAGATGCCCTGCAAAGAGAATATGGCAGCCAGGCATGGTGGCGCACACCTATAATCCCAGTGCTTCAGAGGCTGAGACAGGAGGATCTCAGGTTTGAGGCCAGTGTGCAGTAACTTAGCAAGACCTTGTTTTAAAATAAAAATAAAAAGGGCTGGTGTTATAGCTCAGAGGTAGAATGCCCCTGGGTTCAATTCCCAGTATGAAAAGAAAGAAGGAAGGGAGGGAAGGAGGGAGGAAGGAAGGAAGACTATGGCAGACCAGAAGAGAAAGGCTGCAGATGAGGCAGAGGGGTGGGGGTGGAGCAGTGGTGGAAGAAGGGAATTAGTGATGCAGAGAGACAGAGAGGTCCAAGGTGGAGGAGAGCTGGAGAGGGACAACTTTTCTTACTCCCCGTGGCCTCTTTAATACCAGCCTCACTTCCCGAGACTGAATAAGCAAATACTGAACCACTGTGACCTGCTTCCCTATCTTTTCTGTGATCATTCTTCTTTTTACATTTCTGTTTCTTGCTGTCACTGAGCTCTGGTTCAAACTGTGATCCTGGCAGGACGGGGCAGCTTGAGAGGGTGCGAATCTGCTGTTGGGCATGCTCTGTTGAGTGGAACAGGTGTGGAGGGACAGAGACAGTTGCAGGGACTAAAAATTAGGAGCCAGTGACACATGGGAGTCTAGGCAGAGGAGCCATTGACAGAGAACTGGGTCCCTGACCTAAGAGGCCAGAAAGGGCAGGAAGGGAGGAAACAACTGGCCAGGTCAGAGGAGGATTCAAGTTCTGGAAATACTGGACAGGATTCACCCAAATAGATCCCATCACTAGAACTGGGAGCCAAGATCTCCATCCTTATCCTTTCAGGATTCTTACAGAAGAACATCTTTAAAAACAAACAAACAAAGAGTACTAGGGAATGAAATTGACCAAAATATGTTATATGCATGTGCAAATATGTAATAACAAATCCCACTATTATATATAATTATAATGCACTAATTAAAAATCTTTTTCTTTTCTTTTTTCTTTTTTGACACTGAGGATTGAACCCAGGGGCATTCTGCCTCTGAGCTCACTCTCCAGCTCGATTTAGTGTTTTACTTTGAAATAGGGTCTCTCTAAGTTGCTGAGGCTAGCCGCAAATCTGCAATCTTCCTCCCTCAACCTCCCAAGTATTGGGATTATAGGCTTGTGCCACCATGCCTGGCTAAAAAAAAATCATTAAAAATAAAAATTTTTAAAACAACAACAAAAACAACATGTTTGTAAGTATATCCAGAGCCCCACATACTTTGAACCTTTATATAAAGGAGTAGCTCTCACCAAACCATTTCCAGCAAGCTTTGAAGGATTCTAACTCCAACTCCAAAGGACCTGGGATCTCTAACTCCACAAATATCCTACATACAGCCAATTATCATTATTAGCAGTAGTTATGTTCTATAAAGTTGCTTTGAACACTGAATTTGAAAATACTGAACCAATGCTTCCAGGGAATACACAGGACTAGTTTCCTGCTAGCCTCTGGTTCACAACATTCTCATCAACCGATCAATACAGAACCTTGTTTTATGTGTGTTTTTGCTTAAAGATGCCTTATTTAATATATATCATTGACCCATGACATCGAACTCACAGCCGACAGTACAATAATTCATGCCTGAACAGAGCTTATCTGATACACATATTTTCTCTATAAGGTACCAGACAAGTCACCTGCACATCCAGGACTCCTGCGAGTTGTCCATGCTGTCCTGGGCTTCTGGGTGTGGACATGTTATTTCTACTCCTGTGAATGTTCTTTCCAATTCCCCCTCCCCACACTCCCTCTGCAACTTGCCCTACCCCCCACCCAAAAAAAAACCACCCTGTGACACTCAGTGAACATCTACTCATTTTCCAGGCTCAGCACCGGCAATACCTTCTCAGTGAAGTGTCTCCAGAGAGACATTGGTTCTTCCTCAAAATTCCTTCCTTCCTTCCTTCCTTTCTTCCTTCCGAACTCAGGGACTTTCTACTCCAAGCTACACCCCCCAGCCCTTTTTATTTTTTGTATTTTGAAACAGGGTCTCACTAAGGTGCTGAGGATCTTGCTAAGTTCCCAAGGCTGGCCTCAAACCTGCAATCCTCCTGCCTTGGCCTCCCCAGTAGCTGGGACTACAGATGCCCAAGTTTTTTCTGCATTAACATTAGAACCCTCACCACACTGCTGGTAAAATTCTTCCTGTGTGCTTCTCCTCAATACACCCTTCCCTTTCAGGCAAGAGAGTGTTATTATTATTAATTCCTGTAGCCACTGTGCCTAGCACAGTACCTGACTCCTCATAGTCTCTCAATCAATATCCAATGAAAGAACCATAAAAACAGGAAGGACACCAGTTACATGAGTCTGCATGGATTAATACCAAGTGGGACTTTATCTTAGATTCTCAGCAAGTTTACCTGCCATAGATCAGACTTGGTCCTATCAGATACAGAGCTTTCAGGAGGGGATCTATTGAGAAAAGAAGAAGAAACCCCAGGTAGGGGCTGGAAGCATTTCTCACTGCAACAGGACATATAAGTGACTGCTAACTTTCAGTGGAGGTGTGCTCAT
The DNA here is from genome assembly GCA_004027185.1 of Glis glis. Taxonomy (NCBI): domain Eukaryota; kingdom Metazoa; phylum Chordata; class Mammalia; order Rodentia; family Gliridae; genus Glis; species Glis glis. The sequence goes on along the minus strand of PVJS01026814.1, from coordinate 15,696 downwards.
GTCTGCTGACAACATGGGCAGCAACCGGGCTCTAGGCCTCGGATGGTCAGGGTGAGCAGGTGAGGGGTGGGTGGTCTCCAAGATTGAAATTGAAAAGGTGCCTGTATGCAATTGCGCTTACTTACATAAAAGTGCTGAGAAGTAATTTACTACATTAACATGATATTAAGTCTACTAAATGTAATGTTGTCTCAAATAAATACCTGTACAAAAAGATATAGGCAGACCACTATTTTCCTAACTTTTTGTCTCCCTCCTTTTATTAACTTATTCCTTGGTTCCAAAATTTTAAAAGATACTGTCAAAGAAATGACATTTTAAGTAACTACTTTTCCATTGTTTCCAGAGGCACAGAACTGCCAATTGAGCTTCTGAACACCAAGAAATGCCACATGGCACTGGGCATGGTGGCGCACACCTGTAATCCCAGAGACTGGGGAGGCTGAGACAGAAGGATTCCAAGTTTGAGAATAGCCTGGGCAACTTAGCGAGGGCTGGGAGTATAGCTCAGCTGCAGAACGCCCCTGGCTTCAATCCCCAGAACCGTAAATAAATAAATGAGTAAATTGAAGAAAGGAAGGAAGAAATGCATGCCACATGGAGTTGCTCTACTCCAGCCAAAAATCAAGATGCTTGATATTCACTCTAATTATGGTGGTTAAATATGTGATTTCTACCTGGCTCTTAGAATGTTGAAGTAATTACTGAGAATCTCACTGGTCTTATTGAAAACTTCAGGTAGAAAATACCTGAAATCAATGTCTGAATCACCAATGACTCATGACAGCATCGTACACACCTGGAACATAAGAAGATGCTACTTGGGTTTTGACCACCACCAGCCCTGTCCAGGTAGAGTGGCCCTTGGCCTCTCTCTTGGGTCCTGTTCCCAACAGACCCCTAAGATCCGCCTCAGCTGTCCCTGCCCCTATGTGGTGGGCTGTGACCGTTTGCCCTTTCCTTTCTTTCCCATGGCCCTAGTCCAGGGCCAATCAGTGTTGGTTGAATTGTTGCATCCCTTCTCTTCAGCTGCGGCTACACGGCTCCCCTGTGGTAAAATTATTTTATCCAAAGTCCTCTCTGACGCCCTTTGGGGTCTCAGAGCCCTTTGCACCAAGAAGGCATACAAAAAGTGGCCGAGCCTGAGCTAGAGCTCAAAGAATCCCAGGAGAGCCGTGACTGAGCCAGGTACAGGGAGTTGCAGCCAACCACCAGCTCATCTCATCGTCTCTGCTCCAGGTAGAAGAAGGAAATAACATCATTATAGGTCAGGACACCTCCATAGGCACAGAGCATCACATTCCTTGGAAGATCCCTGTTCCTATCAAAATGGAGCGTTCCCAAGGTTCCTGCCTCATGGTTGGACATTCCCATGCCCTGGACTCTCTTGCCATCACCTGCCTTTCCCTTTGGGCTTCCTCCTCCCTGCTGCCAGCACAGCCTGTCAGCTCAGGGTGGATGCAAACACCTTCGGGCTCTGCCTCAGCTCCTGAATGAACGTACCTGTGAGGCCTCGGGTTCCCCTCCCAGGGCTACTCCTCTGGATAGATGCAGTCCCCTTCCATCTGGTCCCTTGAGCCTGGCAGGAGAGAAGCACAAGGCCATGCCGACTGGTCTCACTTTCAACTTCTCATCACACGTCTCAAGTGGGCACTGTCTAGAAGTCCCAACCCTCTCCCAGCCTACTCCTTTCCCTCTTCCACATGAGTATTTCCCACGCCTCTACTCTCCCCAAACCTTCAGCCCCTATCCTTGCTCATTACTCTCAGCTAATGAGTCTTAAAATAGAACCACCAAAAGGGACCCACCTTTGCATCTCGTCACCAATCCACCCACCCACACTGCACCATCTGCTATGCCTCCCTATCCCCGCACCCCTGTTTCTGAGGCTGACCCTCCACTGGGGTAACCGATCATCTTAGTTTTGCTTGGGTCTGAAAATTGCACCTGGGAAGTGGAATTTTCAGTGCAAAAAAGTGAGCAAGTCCTTGACAAACCTGCCTTCCACAGTGAACAGGATTCTACCCATCACGCAATCTCTTCCTGAATTCCTCCTGCATCGCCATTTTTTCTTTCTTCGAATAAATCTTGGCATAGAAGCATGCCACAAATTTGCCTGTCTTTAAACACTCCTCGCTAGGCCCCACTTTCCCTGGGTTACTGCTCCATTCCTCTGCTTGCCTTTATAGGCAAACTAGCAGTTGGCCAGGCCCATCGCCAGCAAAGGGCTTCCCTCCTGCTGCACCCACTGTCAGCACTAAGAGCTGCACATCATGGGCCTGAGCACAGACTCAGAGGTACGCCAAAGCTTCACATGTGAAATCTGGGAGTGCCCAGGGCCTGCGCGTGGGGGTCATTTGGTTATGTTGATCACTCTTCTTCACCTCCACCATGAGCTCTTTAACAGCCAGGGTTTGGCTCTGTTCATCTTTGCATGTCCAGTTCCTAGAACATTGCTGGGATCATAGTAGAAGCACAATAAATGTCTGTTGAGTGAGTAAATAAATACATGAATGAAGTGTAGGCCCAGCTCTAAGCCCCTGACACTTTGGTCACATAGGCCTGGCTTTCCTCTGAACTTCAAAAGCACTTCTGACCTTGGCTAGGTAGCTGACATTTAGCAATACATCTGTGTCACATTTCCCCCATTATGGTGTAACCACTAATCTCCTATAGTGTATTCTCAGGTGTTAGCCTCAGCCTTCCCCCATAAAGCTCACCGTTAACCTTGTAGGCAGCTTGTGCCCTTTACAGCAGCAACAGCATTCAATAAATATGTATTGTGCATTAGTCAGTTGGTATAAATTATGAAGTGCCTAATTGGAATACCCTTCCAGGTGCTGTGGGCCATTCAGACAAAAGACACAGCTCCTTCTTGTAGGAGCTTGCACAATAAATGTGGGATCGGAGAAGAGAATCACAGAAGCCTATTGTTATCAGATAAGCATCCAGCCCTTTTTACCTGCCCCGGGACACAGCAAAGACAGGTGTCATGGGGTCCAGAGGAGAACTGGCAGCCAGCAGTAAAAAACCATTGCCCAGTGCTTGGGAAATGAGTTCGTCCAGGTTGCCTGGTATATCTGGCAAAGAAACCAATCTGGCTCCAGAATGCATTAACGGGATGGGCCTACTCTTAGTGCATGCCCCCAAATGTCTCTTCTCTTGTGTTTAGAATGTCTGATCACAGTATAACAGCAGATTCCCACCAAATAAACATTTCAGCCCATGCTTGATTAGGTTGGTTGTCGCTAATTTTGTTCTCTTAAAACACCAGCCTCTCACACCCGTATCCGCCCTCCTCCTCCCGGTCTCTAAAGGAATACCCACCGAGTCAATTTGGTACCAACCTCTGGCAGCCTTTTAACCTTCCCCTTCCACACACTCCATTTTTCCTCCCCTGGAAAGGCACCTGCAGCCCTCGCAGAATCACGGAAGTCAATTTGTGCGGCTGGTATGAGCATTTTAGCATATTGAGTGGTCCAAATATTTAAATATCTATGATATAGGAAGCGAGGAGAACATTAAAAACCACTTTCTCCCTGCTGATTGCAAGAGAGGAAATACACACAGCCCATGCTCTCCTGCACAGTTGCAAAACTGCTGGTCTAATCATATTGCCCACGTAAAGAACCTCTCCCGCCTCCTCCAGTCTGGCTTTAGGTTGCATTGACTGTAAACAAAGATGTATTTTAGGGGGGCGGTTGGATTGAGTTTATTGTTTATGTAAATCTCTGAGAATGTGACATAGCAAGATAGCTTCCTATGTTGTGTTGATCCACATTTTAGGCCAACAGCCAAAGTATTTTATCTTTTCCTTCATTATAGTGATCTTCCAATTAGCTGTGGTCTGTAATACCCTGATTTTGGTGGCAGTGGTTTGGACAGGATTGTTTGATAGTTCTGCTCGAGAGGCAAAATAAGGGGACTTATTATAGAAGTGCAGAGGTTGTGCAGAAACTGAGTTCTGTTGCAAAGTTTGCCGATAAGGGGAAAACCGGCCCTTAAGCGTCCATTCTGTTCTGTATATTAACACTTCTAATCTGCACTGCTGATAAAACTGCAAGCCATTTGCCTTTGGAGGAATTAGTTCTGCCTCACTTGTGTAACCAGGCGATGGTGATTAACCTTTAAACTGTCCAATATTCCCAGCAGCCTCCTGCTCCAGATTAGAAACTATTTAGTTATGACCAACTAAATTAACAACACTCCTCCTCTGAAGAATGAGATTTGGAAGGTGGATGCATTTTAAGGTGGAATTGTGTTTTGAATTGGTGATCCATCCTTCTAAGGTGTTTATTTCCTGTCCTTAAAGTCCAGGCTGCCACTCTGGGGATGGAAGGCTTGGCTGGGGGATGGGGTCGTGGGTAGAAAGGGAGGGGGACCAGTTGTCCCGGTTGGGTTTGCAGATGCAAGGTTTCATGGGCACAAAGGAAACCTGACTTGGGTTTACATTTCCTCACTTGTTATCATCCCAGGTTAAAAGGGACTTTATGCACAAGGCCTTAGGTTCAATCCCCACCCCCCCCAAAAAAAAGGGTACTTTAGCTCTTCTGCCAGACTCAAGCCATGCTCACAGCAGGACTGAGCAGTTGTTCCTAATGGGAAGATTAAGAAATAAAGTAGCTCCCGTACTCCCTATTTCTTCCTGGAGTTGAATGTCAGAAAAAGATGCTGACTAACTTTCATGTTCCAGACCTAGGGATCTGCCCACCGCAGGTGGGTCTGGCCAACTGCACTGCAGCCGTGCTAGCAAGCCGGGTCCAGCCCTCTCCTATCTGCCCATTTCAAATGTGTAATTTATCAGTCGAAACATACCCTTGGCGCTGAGGGCCAGGCAATTATGTAATCGTGTCATGCCTCAAATCCCCAAATTGTTGGTCTTCCCTGGATAACAAACAAAACGGAACAGCTCTCTGCACCACCACCACCACCGGCCCACCGCCACCCAACGCTGGTAGCAACCTTCTTTTTTACCAGTTCCGTATTAGCTACCTCCTTAAGAACCGCTAATCTAGATACTGCATTAGCAGGATGTCAGTCAAGCCACAGTCCACAGCGAAGCCTTCTTCATATACCAATTTAAATCATTCATGGTCTTTTCTTTGGCATTATTCAAAAGATCATAATAATTTTCTTGTGCCCACAGCACAAAAAAATCAATTATTTCGCCACAAAGACTTGAAAGTACTTAGCGAGTGCGGCAAGAAAAGCTGAGGGTGATATCAAATTGAAATTGCACTCATTACATACAACACAATTAGTTGCCACTAGCCTGGCCGGGCTTTAATTCTGAATGGCATATCTTTATTATTACAGAAACAAGCATGCAAATGGCATTGTTCAGGATTTGCCGAAATCAATAGGATATAGTGCTGTGTGTTTGGTGGCCACTGTCACTCACGCTGCTGTGGATGCGAGATAATGTGTGTGTTTGAATTAATGAAGGGAGCAGGAAACATCATAAGTGACACCCAAATAAAAGAAATGGGTACATGATATTTGTAATTATTCTACTTGTGTTTTTGTTGTAAATACTTGTGCTTTTTGTTTTTTAATCAAAGGATTAATTGCATTTTAATAAGGCATTATGATTTGCAGAGCTTTAGTTAATTAAAACTTGTAGTATATAATTATGAAGTGATGCTGAGATTTTCTAAAGATCACCCATATGTTTAGAATATGTATAATTTTTCTGTTAAGCAGCGGCACCCCCTTCTCTCAGTCCCTCCCCCACCAATAGAAGACATGGATGACTTATGTGAAATGTTGGTGAATTGACAATTCCAGGTGGATTTCTCTAAGTGGCAACTAGAACCCAATTTAGGTTATTGAACAAATTAAAATGACTCTGAAGCAGCACTCGTGTGATAAACTGGCAGAAAACTTTCTTATTGACACTTGTCTTCCAGTTAATCCTCCTGAGGTGTACCACTGTAGAGGTTTGGGAAGTTTTAGAGTGCAAACATTGAGATTTCAGACCCAGGAGAGGTGGTGCCATGGGGAATTGGTTCTCTGAGGCTAGGACAGAATCCCGGGGGAGTTGCTGAACCCCAACCTCATCCTGTGATACGCAAGAACTTACTGGGAGGAGCAGGATGGGGAGACGGGATGCGGGAAGTCAAGGGAGCTTGGAATTCCCTAGTGTTAATACATTAGTAATTCACAATGGAATCCAGCCCAGAGACATGTAATCGTGTTTCCTGTAGGTGTGTATTATGTGAAGGCTGATGGATTAATTGCTAGATAGATGGAATAGAGCTAAGGTAAAACATTATTAAAAAGTTTTAAAATCTTAATGTAACATTTTGAAGTTTGCTTTGGGGAGTTTTTTTTTTTTTTCATTTCAGTCTCCTGCTTTTCCATTCTCTCTGGGATCAGGAATCTTAGGATATTTTTGCAGAAAGAGGAATCCATTTGCTGAAAGCTTAGGATGTCCTTTGTTAAGGCCCTATGAGGGCAGGTGAATGCAGGAGCTGGCGGCTGGATCTCAGGTGGTCAATGCTGCGATTGGACGAGCTGACTGCGGAAGGCTGGACTCTAGTTACCTTAAGAGTATTGTGTGGGAACCCAAGGACTAATTTCCCCCTCCTTCTAAACAACCAGACAGTGCAATGAGAAGTATCACCCCTATGGCCAAGAGAAGAAGGATGAAGTCGGAGGAACGAGGATCCTGCAGTGTTCATGGCCCAAACCTGGTTTTCCATGATGCCCACAATAACACTCTAAGTAGGATGGCCCAAAGCTGATTTAAAATCTAATATTATTAGGTTGGTCATGGCTTCCTATTTTAACTCTGAAAACCTAGAGCTTGAAAAGGTGGTTCATTCAAAGCTTGCTAAAATATTTGCTCAGCAGCACAATGGTGTGTGATGGAAAATAAACTCTTGTGGCTTGCTTCATCCTATCAGCCTCGGCCTGCAGCAGGGAAAGAATGAGGGAAGGTCAGTCAATTATGTGTGGTAATCACCGTAAGCATATTATCTGAGACACAGATGTCTTCTATGACCCCACACGACATGGCTATTAACCTCAGAGCAATATAAAAATGGAGTGGGCTCTGGGGGAGGAGTGGAGGTACCAGGCTTTCAGTCTAGCCTTGTCCACAGGCTCAGGGAGGGGAAAAAAAGTTCTGGACATGAAGACTATTTTCAGGAAGCCGGCCAGCAATCTGACCCCTGCTCGCGGCAGCAGCATCTTCCCACCCCTCCTGCACAGAGACCTTCCTGCAGGCCTCGTCATGGGCATAAGTACTTGCCTCATCTGAAAATGAGACTGACAAATTGACTCGGGAGATATCTCCGACACACAATGGCCCTGGAATGCTACTTTCTGTTCCCCAGAGAAAAGGAGACAGGGAAAAGCAATTTGGGTGTTTGTGTGTGTGTTTAATTAAGTTCCCTTCCAGCCTTGGGTATGAGCGGGGAAGGAGGACACTGGGTCACCCGGGCAGTCAAGGGGACCCAGCCAGGTTACCCAGAGGACATGGACTTCCGGAAGTCAGGGTTTTTATACCCAATGGGACTTTACCTCCATATCCAGCCCTGATTCTGTGGTTTTTCTGAAGGAGTTCATGCCAGTGGCTGGCACCAGGCTGGGCATAAGGGTGATGTGCCCTGAAGGCTGACCATGGATTGCTAACTGTCCAGGACACACACACACACACACACACACACACTTAGGTAAATGCCAGCCCTGTGAAGCACCCTGGGCCAGGCGCTGAGGATACAAAAATAAATAAGCAGTGCTCCTGATCTCCAGGAGAACATAGTCCATGGGATCAAGAGTGGAGGAAACCTAAAGCAATGTGCAAATGGGCCTATAGGCAGGTCTATGCAGAAATGAAAAAGGAAGGAGCTGGGCACGGTGATGCACACCTGTAATCCCAGTACTTGGGAGGCTGAGACAGGAGATCACAGGTTCGAGTCCAGCCTCAGCAACTCAACAAGACTCTCAGCAACTTAGTAAGACCCTGTTTCAAAATAATATAGGGCTCGGGGTGTGGCTTGGAGGTAGAATGCCCCTGGGTTTAATCCCTGGTACCAAATAAAGAGAGAAAGGAGAGAGAGAGAGAGAGAGAGAGAGAGAGCGAGAGAGAGAGCGAGAGGAAAAAAAGAAAAGAACTGAAGAAGGGATTGCTCTAGCAGAGGGACTTGGAAAATTTTCCCTAGAGGAAATGATGCTTGAGCTGGGATGTATGATATGATAACAAACTGTGATTTTGGAGAATTTACTAGAAGCAGGACACTGTCCAAGGCATTTTCCTTGGGTGTTTAATTCTCACAACAACCCTGCAAGCAGCATCAGACCATGAGGAACTCGAGGCTCAGAGGGATACAGCTGCTTGCCTCAGTCTCCCCGCTGGCTAGAGGTAGCGCTGAAATTAGATTCAGACCAAGAGGACTCCAACGCCACTAAGAGGAGGATGGAGTCACAGGGGTAAGAAGGACAGTGTCTGAGGTGAGGGAAGAAGTGTAAGCAAGAGGATAGCAGGTCCCAGAGGTGCAGGGACAGCTGGGACTGGGGACAGGCAGGAGCAGGTGATCTGCAAGCTGGAGAGGTGGGCAGACTCGCCACAGATGGCAGGGTGGTCAGGTGTGTGTTTCTGAAAGGATTGTTTCAGACTTGCGGGGTAAATGAATTGAGGATGCTGAAGTTGAGACCAAAGCAAGATAGAGAGCTTTGCTGCCAGGGCAGGTGCACACGGTGACGCAGGATGAGGATGGAGAGGCAGGGGCAGCTGTCAGAGGAGGAGTGCTGGAGGGCCGTGGTGTGAGGAGAAGGAAGGAGTCCATAGCCACCAGATTCCTCACAGTGCCTAACATATCTGGCAGTAGACCCTGCTTTCATCTCTCTTTTACAATGAAGACATTGAGGCCCCAAAGATTAAAGTCACTTGCTCAAGGTCAAGTGGCTCATACTTTACTAAGCAGGCTTGGAACAGAGCCTGCTTGGAACTGTGCTCCAGGTGTGTGTGAAGAGAAGGCATCAAGTTCCTCCCCAGGACCTTTTAACCCACGTTCACCGGCCCTTCCATGAGCCCCTCCCTCCGTCCCCTTCCCTAACCTCTCTCCATTGGAAAAGAAATTCAGTGGTGTGTTATCAAAGTTGCAGTGGGAGCCCCAGCTGCATATATATATATATTATTTTTGTGGCACTGGGGATTGAACCCAGGGGCATTCTACCTCTGAGCTACACCCCCAGCCCTATTTTGAAACAGGGTCTTGCTAGGTTGATGAGAGTCTCACTACTTGCTGAGGCTGTCCTCGAACCTGCTGCTCCTATCTCAGCCTCCTAAGTACTGGGATTACAAGCGTGCGCCACTGCATCTAGCTACTTTTATGTTTTTTAAGCCACCATGAGAAGGTGACTGAGCCATATGAGCTATAGAAGAGACCATGTTGTAATATATTTTAGAAGAAACATAAAACAGCTTAACCTGACAGATACTAACGACACGTTTTTAGGGAATGTGCCACCATCCCAGTGATCATGACTTAGAAATGACCTTATTAAGTGTTCTTTTACAAATTCATAGCGAAGTGATTGGGTATCTTTTCAACATCGTCTCTACCACCCTCCATCTTCCTAACAGGAATAATTTTGGTCAGCTGTCCACCCTCCTCCGCATGGCTTCTGCTCCAGGGCAAGCAGGCTCTGGTGTGAGCCCTACATGGCTAATTCTGATTAGTCCACATGAGTCATTATGGTCCCCGTAGGCATGAGCAGGAGATGTAATGAAATGTGGATAGATGTGCTGGAAGCCTTCTGGGAAATGTCTCCTCTCTCCTAAGGAAACCCTTCTGCCTGTAAGTTTGGGTTGCTGTAACAAAATACCTTATGCTGGGTAAGTTATAAGCAATAAAAAGTTATATCTCATAGCTCTGGAGGCTGGAAAGTCCAAGATGCCAGGAGATTCTGTGTCTCATGAAGGCCTGGTCCTTGTCGATGGTACGTCTATGCATCCTTCCTTGGTGGAAGGGCAGAAGGAGCTCCCCCAAGTCTCCTTGATAAGGGCACTAATCCCATTCACGGGCTCCACCCTCATGACCTGCATGTCATCTCCCAGATGCCCCGCCTCCTGATCTCATCACCTTGGGCAATAGGTTTCAACATATGAATTTGGGAGGAACACAAAATTTAGACCATCGCATTCTCCCTCCCCAGGAAGAAATAGTCTCTTCTCTTTATATAATTAGTCATATTTAGATGTGATGTCTCTACCTATAGCAACCATCTTGTGACCACGAGTAGCACATGATTCATCACCAGAAATGGCACAGGAGAAAGATGGAATGACCCGGGTCATTAGTGATACAGCGGCTAAACACAAACTGGGGAGCTACCTTTGGACCTTGTGTGGTTACATGAAAATTTTAAATTTCCTTAGTAAGTCATTTTTTTAAATCTTGGAAAACATACATATGTGTGTATATATATATATATATATATATATATATATATATACACACACACACATACATATATATATCATAGAATTTATCATCTTAATAATTTTAAGTGTACATTTCAGTGGTGTTACATACTTTCACATTGTTATACAACCATCACCACCACCCATCTTCAGAACTTTGGTGTTCCTAAGCTGTAATTCTGTACCTGTTAAAAACTCCATGTTCTCTTCTCCCCCTAGTTCCTGGCAACTATCATTCTTCTTTCTGACTATGAATTTGACTACTCTATGCACATCAGACAAAAAGACTCATACAGAATTTGTCCTCTGTGATTGGCTTACTTAACATGTCCTCAAGGTTTATCCATGTTGTATGTTTAAGTCACTTTGACACTTGCAATTGAAAGATTTAAGCTGGGCATGGTGCTGCATGCCTATGATCCCAGTTCTTGTGAGGCTGAAACAGGAGGATTGCAGGTTCAAGGCCAGCCTCAGCAATTTAGTGAGACCCTGGGGGGAGGTGTAGCTCGGAGGTAGAACGCCCCTGGGTTCAATCCCCGGTACCACAAAAAAAAAAAAAAAACCAAACAAACAAAACAAAAAAAACAAAAAATAAAATAGGGCTGGGGGTAGAGCTCAGAGGTAGAATGCCCCTGGGTTTAGCCCTCAGTACCAAAAACAACAACAAAAAACAAACAACAACAACAAAAAACAAGGTTTCAATAATTGTGCCTGGCCATCGCTGATTCCCAAGCGTAATACCCAAGAGCTTGGGAACTAGAGCCTAATCAATCCCTGGGCTTACCCCCTTGCTTGCTGTTTGCTAGCTGTGTGAATTTAGATCATATGCTCCCCTCTCTGTGCTTCTGTTTTGCCAGCTGTAAAATGTAGATAGCACTATTTCCTCCTGCATGAAGTGCTGGAGAGTGCAGTGAATTATTAAATATAAAGCATTTAAGAGGGTGCCTGGCACGCTGTAATTCTTATCAACATAACGATTATTGATATTATTAGCCATGAGCAAGCAGCAGTTTTAACAGCTTTCTCTGAATGCTGTGCATGAGTTTTTCCTACACCCAGCCAGCCGTTAGCAGCTGGAGGGTCTGGAAAGGTTCACTGACCGCTTTGCTGTGCCAAATTAAAAATGCTAGGCCTTCTCTGTCTTTCTCTTTCTTGAATTCTTCTGCTCCCATCTGAACATGTCTACCTTTCTCCTGTTCCCTGTTCAAGTCTAGAAGGACCCCGTTTAATTCTAGAAGAACCCAAAGGCCCAACAGCAGCCAGTGCTGTGGGCCAGAAGTCCAAGCAGGCTGTCAGTAAGCTGGACCGGCCCTCCATGAGCCCAGCTGGGCAGGGAGTTACTGGGGGCATGGTGTGCAACCTAGGTGGGAGGGATAAATAAGTCTGGACCCCCGATTCTTTGGAAATCTGAGGAAATGAGGTGTAGCAAGGACCTGGGGTGAACTGAGGGACGGGCCAGAGCACTGAAAACTCCAGAGACCAGGGTGGAGATCCAGATCCACCTGCTTTGCCCCCACCTCTTCTGGGGAAGGTGTCACACAGTTCATGTTCTAGCCCCCCCTGCTGTCACTACCAAGCCACCTCAGATGTGACTAAGGAAGAAGGAGAGAGGAAAGTAGAGGGTGGGAGTCAGGGACAACCGAGAGGTAGAGACAGGTGTGTGTGTGTGGGGGCAGGAACGAGTCTTAATTTCCCCATCTGCATCAAGGGAGTGAGAAAAACAGCTGCCCTTCTATGTCATCAAGATTTTGCCAAGACCAAATGAAAGAATACATTCAAAAGTGCTTTGAAGTCAGGCATGGTTGCACACACCTGTAATCCCAATACTTGGGAGTCTGAGACAGGAGGACCACAGGTTCAAGGCCAGCCTCAGCAACTTAGCGAGGCTTTCAGCAACCAAGTGAGACTGTTTCGAAGTAAAAAATAAAAAGGGCTGGGATATAGCTCGGAGGTAGAACACCCCTGGGTTCAATCCTCAGTACCCCCAAAAAAAGTGCTTAGAAAAAAACAAAGCCTTCAAGGTAAATTGATACTAAAGTGCTTTTTCAAAGTGATCTTTGGCCCCAACCTCACTGTGCATGGATATCTGCACTTACGGTGTAGCAAGGACATTAGCTTGGGCGCCCCATTTAGCTGCCGGTGGAGGAGGTGCACAAAGACATCTGGGGAGACCAGTTCCCCACTATCTCCTTCACAAAAACGCCCATGTCTGCAGGATAGACCCTGGAGTGCAGTTGGACTGTGACCCTAGGGAAGCCCAGTCAGACAGAAGAGAAAACAGACTCAGGTTTCTATTGGTGGGAGGGGAGCTGAGAAGAAGCAAGTGTGCTAGACCCGGGAGGCTGCCTGATAAACTGTATATTTGGTGGAGGGACAAGGAGGAGATAAAAGATTAAAAATGTAATAGAAGATTTGCTTACACTTCTTGGAATGGTAATTAAATTTATTTATAGTTATGGAAAATTTGGGGAAGGGAGGAAAAGCAATTTAAATGCAGAGTTTTCACAGGGCAACTGCAAATGGCTTGCTTTAACAGCGCCTCAGAAGGTTAACAGAAAGGCAGGGAGGTCGGCCTGAAGTGCATATGAAAAGTGACAAGTGTTAACATGGCAAATCATGTATTTAAAATTACTCTCAGCTCTATCAAATGTTTCCTCTCGAAAATAAACTGTCCTGCAAGGAAAGGTTAACAGAGAAAGGAGTATTACTCTAATGTTTCTGTGATGACTTGGGGGGAAGGGAGGGAGTTCTGTAATGTAGGAGAAGTGGTAATAAATATAAATAGGTCGGTATGTTATTAACTGGGAAGAAACAAAAATATTCCAAACTTCCACTGTACTATGAGGAAAGGCAAGTGAATGTTCCCTCTCCTCTCCTTCTTCCCTTTCTCCATGAGCCAAACAGCTTCCCAGGTCAGTCCATGGAGTGGAAAGAGACTCAGCAGATGAGATGATAAGGAAAGACTAGTAGCCTACACCTCCAGTGCTGTGACTGTCCACACCAGCTAGAGGGATTCATAGAGCCGGGCGTGGCCACGCACACCTGTGATCCCAGTACTTGGAGGATGAGACAGGAGGATCCAGGATCCCAGGTTCTGAGCCAGTCTCAGTAACTTAGTGAGGTCTTCTACAACTTAGTGAGAACCTGTTTCAAAATAAAAAATAAAATAGAGCTGGGGGTGTAGCTTAGAGGAAGATTGTCCCTGGGTTCAATCCCCAGTGTGTATATGATTTTAAAAGTAAACTTTACTGTTTAGAGATACATTCAGAGGAGGCAAAACTTGTAGAGAAAATGAAAATCATAAAAATTAAGATAGTGGCTTCTCTGCAAAGAGAGGAGGGGATGATGGATGAGGGGTAAAGAGGAGGTTGTAGGGTGCTGGCCCGATCTGGTTTCTTGACCTGGATGCTAGTTACATAGGTGTACACTTGGTGGTTATTAACCTCTACACATATGTTTTTTGCACTTTATATGTGCATGTTATTTTCCCCAGTAACTTTTTTTCACAAAAGGTAGGTGCAGAACCACATATATAGTATGATTCCACTTGTTTTCAAAAATAAGATACACACCTATGCTTGCATATGTGTAGAAGTGATGGAAAGGATAGGCACAAAACTGACAGCAGGTTTGCCTCTGTGGAACTTAGCTGTGCGAAGACAGAGCTCTCTCTGCAGAAAGTAGGGGGGTCCTGCTTTTCTTCATCACCTTCTGAATGTTTAACATGTGCATTTATTATCTTTTCAGAAACAGTTTTTAAAGCATTGAATAAACTAAAATGATGGTCATACTAAAGCTTGATTTAGAAGTTTTTAAATGGACTTTACAGAGAGGTCACTGAAAGTATAATACAATCCTGATTCTAGGAAAAATAGCCATAAAAATAATTAATCTATTGGTTAGGAAATTGCAGGGACTGAAACCTTGTCTAGCAACTGGTGTGTGTGTGTGTGTGTGTGTGTGTGTGTGTGTGTGTGTGTGTGTGATGCAGGGGATTGAACCCAGGGATGTTCTATCTCTGAGCTACACCCCAGCACTATTTAATTTTTATTTTGAAACAGTGTCTCACTAAGTTGCTGAGGCCTTTGCCAAGTCACAGACTGGTCTCAAACCTGGGATCCTCCTGTCTCAGCCTCCCATGTACTGGGGTTATAGGTGTGTACCACTGCACCCGACTTAGTCTAGCAAGTTTAAAAACTTGCTTAGAAAGTAGTTTCCCATAGAATATTAAATAGCTCAGAGAACCACTGCCCTAAAGAAACAGACTTTAGGCTGAGCTTTCAGAAACAGTTCCCAAAGCCATCCTGAATTGGGCCACCAAGATAACTGCTGCCTCTTATGAGATCTCGAGCCATGGAGATCAGATCTTCACCAACAAAATGAATGCCATGTACCCTGGAGACAAGCCACCAGGCCAGGGCCCCTGCTAATGCTGCCAAAGAAGACAAAGGCCCCCACAACAGTGCTACCTCACAAGCACAATGAAGCTTGGTCTCGACCTCACTCCCCCTGCAGATTGCACAAGAGTGCATCTTATTGGCAGAACTAGACCATATCTGGAACTTAGATGCAAAGGAGGCTGAAAAACACACCAAATATATATATATATATATATATATATATATATATATATATATATGTATATGTGTGTATGTATAGGCACACTACCACTGCCTAGAGCATTTTTACTATATCTAAGGAAGTTGGACTTGTACTTACATTAGGATAGAAAAATTCCACTTCCAAGTAAATATTCTAAAGAAAGCCTCACATTTTCACAAGGATCTATGCGCATGAAAGTTTATTCCAACAGCGTTTGTGACAGTGAAAAATTGGAAACAACCATCAACAGAATTGATTGTGGCATGTTTATTGAATGGATAATACACAGCAATTAAAGAGAAGAAATAAAGGCCAGGCATGGTGGCAGATGCCTGTAATCCTAGCTACCTGGGAGACTGAGGCAGGATAATAGCAAGTATGAGGACAGCCTGGGCAACTTATTGAGACTCTGTCTCAAAATAGTTTCTTGTTTGTTTGTTTGTTTGTTTTTAAAAAAAATGGCTAGTAGCTGGGCCCAGTGGTACATGCCTGTAATCCCAGTACTTGGGAGGCTGAGACAGGAAGATCTCAGATTTTGAGGCCAGCACACTAGTTTAGCAAGACCCTGTTTCAAAGTAAAAAATAAAAAGGGTTGGGGGTGTAGCTCAGAGGCAGGAAGCCCTTGGGCTCAATCCACAAGAAAAAAAAAAAAAGGCCAGGGA
>PVJS01026813.1:0-26710 GCA_004027185.1 Glis glis | reverse complement strand
CACGCTGGTCCCCGTGTGCAGACCTCCTGTGATGGCACGCTGGTCCCCGTGTGCAGACCTCCTGTGATGGCCTGCTGGTCCCGTCTCCTCCCGACATGGTGATGAGAATGGGTCCGGGGTCATCTTGTGACACACAGGTGTGGCACACAGGAGGTGTGCGATGCTCGCTGAGCGTGTGGACAAACTCGGGACCTCAGCCTGCTCCTCACCGTGGGGCTCGGTGTGTGAGAAGATCCATGAGCCGGGTGTGATGGCACACGCTGTAATCCCAGTGGGTGGAACGCTGGGATAGGAGGATCACAAGTTTGAGGACAGCCTCAGCAAGTAGTGAGATGCTCATCAACCTAGTGAGACCCTGTTTCAAAATAAAAACATAATAGGGCTGGAGGTGTAGCTCAGAAGTAGAATGTCCCTGGGTTCAATCCCCAGTGCTACACACACACACACAAAGATATCCGTGACTAAAGGCTATGACACTGTGACCCAAGTGCTCCAGGGCCTGGGGGTCAGAGGTCGGGTAGGGCCCGGGGGGGGGTCTGTCTGCCCTGTCTGTGGCCCCTCCCCACGGGCTGGGAACAAGAGAGAGTCTCCACAGCAAAATAACATGTTTGGGCATAAGTAAGGTGCAGCTGGACCCTCCTGTGTTCCTTCTGGATTTCAGAAACCAGCTCTGGGGAAAATTCTCCAGGACTTTCCCAGTGCCCCGGATGGCCTGTGGTGTCCCTTCCAGTGTGGTCGTCTTGAAGAGCCCTAGCAAGACTTGGTTACCTCAAAGGATGGGGCGCTCACTCACATCAAGAGCCGAATCCCCTTTTGACTGCTTGTCTCTAAGTCCTACTAGGAATGTGGGGAGCCTGCTCTGAACTCACCCGGGTCCTTGCGCCCTGGGACCATCGACCAGCTCTTCCCCAGCCTTTCTTGCTCTGACCTCAGTAGGGCCCCAACACCGGGCAGCTCTAGTGTCGGCACTGGGGAGTCCAGCAATGCCCCCCGAGCCTCCACTCCTGTGAGTTTGACTTTGGGTACCTCCTTCCATGCTCCCAGGTTCTGTTTTCTCCTATCTCTGTTGAAAGAGGAGAAAGATGCCCCAGAAAACGAGTCTGTCACAGGATGTGGACTCGGTAGATGCCAGCTGCAACCCCAGGACCCCTCCCTGAGACCCTGGAGAACTGCACGCAAGCCTGGGGAGCCTGGGCCCTGTGTCATCGGGCACATGTTGTGGGCTGCCTCACTCCAGTGGCCCTGCCCTGCCCCGCCATGCCGGGCTGCCCCGTGCTTCCAGCCTTCCTGCATCTCTGCAGGCCGGGTCCCCAGCCTGGGGCTGCCCTCCCCCCCCAGTGTCCGGCATCCTACAAGCCCGAGCTAAAACCACCAGTCCTGTGAGTCTGTTGCTCCTGGGGGCAGGGTCTGTGGCCTGCCTGCCCTGGGGCCCTGCAGTGAGGACTGGGTCACCTGGGGGGCCTGAGCCAACGTGGTCACTTTCAGGGTGGGCCCCGCTTCAGTCCAATGGGCTGTAGACCCATGACCCCCTGGATGTTCCTGGTGAACAGGGGTGTATGATGCGAACTTGTAAACTGTGGGCAGGCCGACATCGGTCAGGGGTCTGCAATTCATACCCTCTGGTTTAGAGCATGGTGGGGATTCAGGACAAGTCCGCTGATGAATGCTTGGATACTCCCTCGGCAGAGAGCTCACTACTCACTGGACCAGATTTCTAGCAATGGCAGCTTCTTGGGAATGAGAGCTCAAACCTCTCCCCAAAATAGTCCTAAGGGGAAGTCAGCAACTCCCAGGTACAACAGGAAGTGGAGCGCTTGTGAGCTGTGCTGCCCCCTGGTGGCCACTGCCCGCAGGTGCGGAGGCCCCTCCGGCTTGTGTCTCTCACATCTGGCCTCACCCAGCTGCTGGGCGAGTGCCCACCGCTCGGGACTCAGGCCAAGCGGCCTTTATTTAATCTAGAGAGGACAGAAGAAAACAGCCTAATCACAAATTCTTTTTTTGTTTTTGTTTTTTTGTTTTTGCCAAATCACAAATTCCAACTTATTCTTGGATTGAGGATCGGGGACTTCCAGGTAATGGGGCTGGACAGGAGTGGTCTCTGAGCCTTTTGGGCCTCGCCCAGAGGGTCCCCAGGAGAATGAGGGGTGGGACGAAGCTATGCGAGGGGGTGGGGTGCCCCCGTCCCAGAGGCAGCCGAGGGACTGGGTGTAGAGCTGGCTAGACAGCGCAGGCATGCTTCTTGGTCCTGCTGTCCTTGTCCTGTAAGCCTTTCTCTGACTCCCACGCTTGTGCTGGAGGCGGGGCCTTGTCTCTGGAACACGCCCTGGAAGGAAGAACCACTCCTGACATTTTCTGAGCACCTACTGGGCTCAGCTCTGAGAGGTGTGTTCACATGGTCAATCTCCAGGTCCCTGGGCAGTAGCTCTGTCAGCCACTGATGTTTTATAGAACAGAAAAATGCAGTTCAGAGAGGTAGGTGGCCTGCCCAAGGTCACACAGCTGGGACTCCAGCCCGCGAGGGAAGGGAGGCTTGCGTTTGTGCACTGATGTGTGGGTGACCCCAAAGAGCTGAGGGGTGCAGGGAGGGTGCTTCTGAGCCTGGGAGATGAGGTGTGCAGGCCCGGGGGGGGGGCAACTCCTCAGCTGCCCTCCTTGGAGGCCCGGCACCTACCCCTGAGATCTCCCTTTCCCCTTTCCACAGCCACTGTACCCCTAACTTGTGTGAGGACACAGCACCCCTTTCAATGCCTTGCAGCCCCCGCCCACCGACAGCACCTGGCACTGAGGGCCTGGGCCTTGGCCAGGCAGTGCTGGGAACAGCTCTCCCACAGGAAACAGAGAGGAGATGCGCCCTCCTGGCTGGCATCTGGCTGGGTGCTGAGGGGTCTCTCCCAGGTCATGGTCTCTGCGGATGGTAGTGTCGGGGAAGGGGAGGGACAGCCGGCCCTGCTCCCAGAAGCTGCGGGGGTACAGAAAGCCGGCCATGTCTGGATGGACCCACAAGACGGGGCAGGAACTTGCGGACACCTCAGAGGTCCCCTTCTGGCTGTAGGGCATGGATGAGATCTCCGTCCAAATGTCAATGTGCTCAGCCTTGCAGGAGAGTTCGGAGCCCTGCCCGAGGCTCTGCAGAGGGCCAGCGGGGGCGGGGGGGGGGCTCTGGAGACTTGCTCTGGGGCTGTCCTGTCACCAGGGATGGGCTGCTGGCTGCGGCTCTCTGCGACCCTTTCTGTTTGTAGAAATACATGGTGGCACTTGTGGCATGACCTGCCTTGGATCCTGCGGATGAGACCAGGGCGGCGAGGTCCCCCAGGCAGGACCAGCTGCATACCTTCAGGACCTAGTGCAAAATGAAAACACAGGCCTCATGTTCCAAATATAAAGGGTTGCCTCACAGGGTTAGCTGCGTGTCTAGGTTGGCGCCTGGCAGGCCCCTTGAGAACGGCACTACCCACAGGCACCACAAGGGGGCACCTGTGGGGCGTGTCTGAACTGGGTCTGGTTGGGCCCAGACAGCCACCCTGATGTCCCTTGGGCCTCCTCACCATCGCCAGCACTCCTCAGCAGGGTCCTCTGAGAGCCGGAGGCACCAAATGCAGCGGTGGGGGCCAGGTGGCACCAAGGGGCCAGCAGGGTTGGGTGTGGGGACATGTTGGCCCCATGAGACACCACCCAGCTCTTGCCTGGGACGCGAGCACCTGACCACAAGGTCCTGGCTGACCTTCTGCCATCTTCTTTTTTTTCTTCAGAGAGCAAAAAAGTTGGATTTATTGTTTCTGAGAATTGCATAGTAACTTTTCATTTGCTTGTGTTCTTAGCATGACAAATAAGAAGTACAATTTTTCTCCTCAATTAAAATCACTCTGAAAAGCGATCAGGAAATTTTAAAAAACCTGATTGTCGCGTATAGAATATTTTAAACTCTTGCCAAAAAGATGTTAGTTTTACCTTTATAAATCTGCATAAGGAGCTGGGCGTGGTGGCGCACACTTGTAATCCCAGTACTTGGGAGGCTGAGACAGGAGGATCACAGGTTCGAGGACAGCAATTAGTGAGACTCTCATCAACCTAGTGAGACCCTGTTTCCAAATAAAGAAAATAAAATAGGGCTAGGGGTGTAACTTGGAGGTAGAATGCCCCTGGGTTCAATCCCCAGTGCCACAAAATAAATAAGTAAATAAATAAATCTGCATAAAATTGAAAAGCAAATCAAGGCATATAAATTTCATTTTGTTCTACATTTTAAAATACCATCCTTTGAAGCTGGGAGTGGTGATGCACACTTGTAATCCCAGTACTTGGGAGGCTGAGACTGGAGGATTGCAGGTTCGTGGCCAGCCTCAGGTACTTAGTAAGGCCCTCCGCAACTTAGTGAGACCCTGTTTCAAAATAAAGAATACAAAATAGGGCTGGGAGTGTAGCTTGGAGGTAGAATGACCCTGAGTTCAATCCCCAGTACTGCAAAACAAAACAAACAAAAAGCAAAAAAAAAAAAACCCTAAAAACCATCTTTTGTTGCCTTTAAAAGGTTTTCATCCACTGAAAAATATTTCGAAGTCCACCTGTGCAATTTAAGACAGATGAAGGAATTCCTAAATTGTCTGAACTAAGCGCTCTTTTAGCTGAAGCACAGTGAGAACCCTGCAGGGCTCGCTGTCCCGGCTGCTGACACCAGCCCCGTCCCCCACCGTGAGCCTGTGCACACAGCATACTCTTGCACTCATGTCTGCATCCTCACCTGCCTGCGGTCCACTGGCCCCTCTGCCTGCAGGACCCCACAGCGTGGACACCTAGGATGGGCTCCTGCTCGGTGCTCTGTCTGTGGTGACTGAGCTGTGTGTGTGGCTCCCTCAGGGCAGCCTGGCATGAAGCTTACTAAATGTTTGTCCAATGCCTGGGGCAGCAGGAGCCAGAGGGATTTCAGCTGGCAGACGTAGCACAGTTGGCACTTCTAGGTGTAGTTGGGCCCCTCTGGCTGCAGGGGCTCCAGCCCTGATCAACCCCTGCCCCCTGTAGCCACCTAGCCCTGGGGTCCCAGCCCCCCTGGTCCTCATGGGGATCTGAGCTCACCCTGCCACCGCCCTGGCCTCCTGTCTCAGCCTGGACCGTCCTGTCCTTCTGTCCCACACTGAGTCAGGGCTGGCCGGTGTGACCAACAGGAAGCTGTGAGGAGATGCTGTGGGCATCACCGTTGGTCTCTGCCTCGCCCTCCTGGACAGTGTGTCTGGGGAAGCCAGGAGAGTGGTGTGGACGCTCGCTAGCCCTGCAGGGGGAGCTCTCGAGCAGAGGTACACTGGCTGCAGCCCAGACTGCCAGACCATAGGCACTGCTCGAGCCAGGTCTGAGACAGATCCCTGGCCCCAGGCGGCTGCGGAGGCCTGCAGGGCACGAGATCCCGTGCCACTCGGAACACCCGGCCACGGACACAGAGAACAGTGTCGCTGTTTGACACTGCCTGGGGGTGACGGGTTTCCCAGCATCAGTCCCCAGAGCTTCTCAGGCAGAAAGGACCACATGTGACCAGTGCCGTCTTCCTTGTCCTTCTCAATGGCCCTAAGGGGTTGGGACTGTCACTAAGACCCCCGTTGATGGGCCAGGAGGCTGAGTTCAGGACAGATGCTGGACTCTGGCCAGTGCTCGCCCACTGCCTGCGGCTGGGTCTCGGCCCCGCCCTCCTCTCCTCAGTGGCCCTGCTGGGTCTGGGGCCAGGCCGCTGGGCAGAGGCGGCTTTCAGAAATCCTCTTAGCACTGACCTCGCTCTGCCCTCTCGGAGCTCATCCGTGGATCCTGCTTGCCCCAGTGGCTCTCGGGATCCGCCTGCACCTGCCTCCAGCAAGGCCTCCTCCCGGTCCAGGGCCAGGGTGGGGGGTGGGATCTGTAGAGCATAGTTGGTCCTACCAGGAGGGTCTGGGCCTGGAGCCTGGGAGACCAGGCCTCGTTCTCCCTCCTCCACCTTTCCTGGCTCAGCTGCCCTCTCTGGGGGCCGTTTTCTCCTCTGGAAGATGACCAGCCTGGAGTCCCTGGAAATCACGAGATCACAGGCTTCCCCCCCTCCAGGCCCTGTCACTAGACCTGGGGTCCCCTACCCTGCCTTCACCGAGCCTCTGTTTCCTCGTCTCAAAGCGGTGGCAGAGCTATCTCTGCCAGGCACCATGTGGCCTCAGCGGATGGTGGGTGTAAGTCACACACGGTTCGCGTCCGCCAGACTCTGAGAAATGGAATCAAGTCCAGCGAGGACTTGGGTCCATGGCTCCCAGCTGCCAGCCAGGAACATGGGGACAATGAAGGCGACCCCTGCCATTCAGAGCCCGTGGGGAGGGCCAGGCCCCAGCAAAGGTGGCTGGGATAAAAAACCCCAAGATTTGGGGCAGGAGAGGAGGAAGGAGTGGAGACATGTAAGGGGAAAGTGCTTCACGGGCCAGGTTAAACT
This sequence comes from Glis glis, assembly GCA_004027185.1. NCBI lineage: Eukaryota > Metazoa > Chordata > Mammalia > Rodentia > Gliridae > Glis > Glis glis. The sequence continues at coordinate 20,280 of PVJS01026813.1, read as the reverse complement.
AGCAGTGTGTGTGTGTATGTGTGTATGTACGCGCGCATGTGTGTGTGCATGTGTGTGTGTGCGCGCTGGGGGTTGAACCCAGCGGCATTCTACCTCCCAGCTAAACCCCAGCCCTATTTTATTTATTTCTTAATTTGAAACAGAGTCTTGCTAAGTTGCTGACAGCCTCACTAAGGTGCTGAGGCTGGCTTCACACGTGTGATCCTCCTGACTCAGCCTCCCAAGTACTCAGATTACAGGTGTGCGCCACCACGCCTGGCTTAAACTAGGCATTTTAAAGCATTAGCGATTAACATGTGCCCACAATCCTGCCGTGACCTGTGCTCAAACTCACCATGAACAGGAACCTGGCTTCGTGGGGAAACGTGGGTGTCCTGGGCCAGTTCGGTGCCCGTGTGCTGGGCGATCTTTGCAAGTTGCTTACCTTCTCTGTGCCTCGTCGGTGTGAGGTTTAAGCTGCTGTGCTGAGATGCCCTCTGAGCCCTGCCGCCCCGCCCTGTTGCCTCTCGGGAGGAATCGGGAGCCTTTGGGGACCATCTGCCCACCACTGTCTGTGTTCTAGCACACGTGCTGGGTGCCGGATGCTGGTCTAGGTGCAGGGGGCACAGCTGGGGACAAGCCAGCTGAGTCTCCACCCAGACCTAATCAGTGTGCATAACTGCTTGGGGGAATTTCTGGCAGAGCTGAGAGCACTTTGGGGTTCAGGGAGGGTGCCCGTGGAGCCGGGCTCTCAGCAGGCAGTCGCTGATGGATCTACAGGAAGGATGGAGCAAGTTTCCAAGCAGAAGGGACAGCAAGTACAAAGGCCCTGAGGTAGAAGTGTCTTGACCTGTTGGAGGACCAGCTCTCAGGTGTGCAAGCCTAGGGCACTGGGCAGCCTGCGGAGGGGCCCTGTTAGGAGGCCTGGGGTCAGGCTGGGCTCTTTGGCCTTTGCCACTGCGGAGTGCTCTATAGGACTCTACTTTCACCTTTGACCTCTGGGGGGTCCCCCTGGCCACTGAGGGTGGGTGGATGAAAGGGCATCCTCTTGGGGTGTGGAGGCAGGATCCGAGAAGCTGGGCTGAGGTCCACAGACTGGCAAAGGGGGTCAGGGCGGGTGGGTGTGGTCCCCTGGGAGCCCCCTGTCTCTCCTCTGTTCTGGCTTCCATACACACCACCGCTAAAGGGTCACAGTCTTCCTCTGAAAGGGGCCGCCTCCCCGTTTCCCAGGGGAGCCGCTTGAAGTCCCCAGGGTGGGATGAGGGGCTTGGCGGCAGGTTGGTCCTGAACACCACAGTGCACCCTGCAGTGACTCTCAGCTGGCGCCCCATCACCGCCTCTGGAACCCGGCTGAGCACCGGGGGCCTGGAACTCCGACCTGACCCCAGTGAGCTGTGGGTGAAGCTGCTTCGTTGCTCCATCCCCCCTGCCGGCCTCTGGTGGGCCAGGGACTCAGTCCCAGTCAATTGGGGACTCCAGAACTTTTCTGAACCCCCTGACCCCGGCATCCCGGCATCCCGCCCTCTTGGCCCTCACGCGGGGTCCGAGGTCACCCGAGACCGCGCCACTTTGGCGCCTTTGTCCGACAGCGCCATCGGGCCAGCGGGGCCCGGGGCGAGGGGCCGGGGTCAGACCGAGCCGCCCACCCCGGCCGCCCCGCCCCGCCCGGGAGGGGACGCCGCGCGCGCTCCCATTGGGCCGCGCCCCACGTGACCCGGCGCCCGGGCGCGCCCCCGAGCCGGCGGCGCCGAGGCCGCGCCTGTGCGCGCGCGCGCCGAGCCCTCCGCCCGTGGAGCCGCGCCGGCGCCGGACGCCAGGTCAGTCTCCTCCGCGCCCGCTCGGGCGGGGGCGCGCGGCGCTGGGTGGCGCGTGGGGGGCCGGCCGCGCGCGAGCCCGCCGCCGCCTCGGGGCCGCGCAGCGGAGAGCCCGCGCCTCCCGCCCTCCCTGCCTCCCTCCCTCCGCCCCGCGCGTCCCGGGACCCCGCGGCTGCGCCTGCCACGTGCGGGGATCGCCCGCGGAGGCCGGGCCTGGGGACAGCCTGCCGTGGTGCCCACGGGAGCGCAGGATCGCCCTGGCCGGAAGGGTGGCCCGCACCGGGGTCTAGGGGAGCGGAAGACCCCTAGCCCCACCTCGTGTTCGTCCTTGCAGGTCCTGCCCAGGATCTGGCTCTACCCCAAGGTTCCTCAGTTTCCTCTTCTGCGTGCTTTGGGGGCGCACAGCCTTACAGGCTTCCCTGCCTCTGGGGAGGATGTGGTCAGTGGGTGTCTCCTGGCTAGGACCCATACAAGTGTTGGGCTCTGGGGCCGTCCCTCGTCTCTCCCGGCAGCACCCCCCTGCAGAATCAGGTCAGCAGTCTGTCCCAGGGCTGCAGGGATTAAACTGGTGGCCCTGAGCGCTCCCAGGAGCTGGCTGCCTTCAGGGTGGAGCTGGGTGGCGTGCTCAGCACCATCACCCTGGCCCGGCACTTCCTGGCTGTGCATGGAGACCCTGAGGCCAGGGCCTGGTCACTGGGGGGCAGCTTTGGCGAGGCTGAGGGCAGCATGGGTCCAGGCCAGCTGGTCACAGTGAGCCCTGGCCCATTGGCACCTCCTCTCCCTACCTGCAGGCTCCGGAGTCAGTGCCGTATGTGGTGGTTGGTGCTGCATGTCTGTGTGGGGCGTGGGGTGCTGCGGACCAGGTGAGGTCACTGGGCATGGTACCCGTGGCCTTGCCTGGACAGAGCCCCCTTGGTGGCACTGAGAGGGCTATGCTTCGAGCCTCCTCAGGTCTCCCACCAGGTAGTATGCCCATTCCTCAGATGAGGAGACTAAGGCCCAGGGAGGTGGAGTCAGGTCCAGCCCCTGCCCTGCAGATCTAACCAGAGCCTTGCTTTCCCACTCTGTGGGCTGCTGTGAGGACCACCGGGGACAGGCAGGAGCCGGGGCCTCCGCTGGGTAGGCTAACCCCCCACAGCCCTGCACCCCAAGTAGGTGCGAAGGCGGAGAGGCTGCCCTGCCCATGTGGGAATTCTGGGCTGCTCCCACACACCCCTTCCGGGATGTGGCCCTGCCAGCACCCCAGAGTGTCTGCCAAGCCCTTGCTCTGAGCCAGCCTTGGTGCGGGACATGGAGGTGGCTTATGGCGGGGCCAGCCTCAGGACCCCGCTGGCTGGTGGGGAGGGCAGGTGGTGGGTCAGTGTGAGGGGAGGAAGCGCAGGTGGCCACGAGGTGTGCCCTCCCTCAGACCCTCGTCCCTGACCACCTGGTGAGGCTGCCCCTCTCCCCAGCCCAGCTCAGGACTTGGTGCCGGCTCAGCGGCGTGGGCACGGCAGGCAGGAGGAGCGCCTGGGAGGGCTTCTTCCTCAGACAAGCAGGCCGTTTGGATGTGTGTGTGGGGTCTTGGAATCACTGTGGGTGGGTGGCCTGAAAAATGACAGGAGGGTCCCTGGTGGGGTGAGCTGGTAATAGCTTAAACCCTGACCGGAGCCTGGGCTCCATATCCTGTGATGTGGATACTCCTGAGGTACCCCGGGACTGCCCAGTGGTGAGAGGGCATGAGCAGGTGTGAGCCCCCTGCAGACCACAGGGCGGCCGGACTTACATCCAGAGGGCCACCACGCAGCTCGGGAGGCGCCTCGCCAGAGCGGGCCAAGTGGAAGGGTGCCAGGCAGGTGTCCGGTGGTATTTGTCGACAGGGGAGAGCCGGAGTGCTGGGGCCGGGGCTGGCAGACAGCGGTTATTCCCCAGGACCTCCGCTTGTCTTAGTTTCCTCAAGACCCGAGCCTAAGCGCAGGCTGTAACTGGAGGAGGCAGGGTGGTTCTCACCATGGTCCGCCCCACACCCATGCTATGCCCTCTGTCGGGGGCTGCCCTCACCAGCCACCTGCTGGGCCACCGTCTACAGGAAGCCTTCCCAGAATACCGCAGGGCGCTTTCCTGCCTGCCCCACCTTGCCCGGCCACCCTCGTTGTCCCCTGCTTCCTTTGGTCCCTGGCACCCCTCCCTACCCTCAGTGGCTTTTCCCAGCCCTGGCAAGTGCAGCAGCCCAGGGCTGGGGGCCAAGGGCCCGGCTTCTGCATTTCCTGCGTGGTGCTTAATGTCTCGCTCCATGGCTTCTGCACCTGTAAAATGGAAGCAGTGGTGGTAGGTGCACCTGGCAGGATAGGTGTGAGGATCAGCCCATGGGCCAACACCGCTGGGTACTCAGGCGGTGCGTGGTAAAGAGGGCTCCCTTCCCTCCTTCTGCCAGGACTGGCTGGGGGCCGGGGCAGTGGGACCACCAGCCGGGGTCTTGGCTGCAGGAGGGGGTCCTGCATGCTGGACAGGGCTGTGGTGCCACCCTGCAAGTGCACCTGCGAGCAAGGTGGGCTGGGTGCAGGTGACAGGAAAGCTCATGCCTGGAGCCTGCCCCACGCCTGTCCTGTTGGCAGTGCGGTCGGGGTCCTGAGGGCCACAGATGGCGCAGTCCAAGCTACACTCTGCAGCCGAGCAGGCTGGGCCAACTTGGACAGCCCCTGCTTGTGGGGGTTTGGGGGACGTGAAGGGAGTGGGTGCTGAAGGCTCAGTAGGAGTTCACTGGAGAAGAGATTGCGTGTCTTCCCCACCGTGGGGTACCTCAGGTCTACACCCTGAGAACCTGACCTTAGGGGCCAAGGCTGTTGTAGGAGAGGCAATTCAAAGAAGGAGCAGGCTGCTGTGCGCCACGGGGCGCGGTGGCCCTGAAGACCGCTAAGGAAGCCCCTCCTCCTCCATGCCTGCACAGTCCTATGCCGTCTCGGGCAGCGCCCTGGGGCTGAGCAGAGCTGAGGCTCAGGGACTCTGCCGACCACCTGCCATGACCGCGTAGCTCAGGGCCAAGTCTGTGTGTGTGTGTGTGTGTGTGTGTGTGTGTGTGTGTGCGCACTCAGGTATTAGTTTCCTCCAGGAGCCTCGGGGGGTCCTCCTGCTGCCCCCTGCCCATCTGTCATCCCTGGCCCCAGCTCCTCCGCAGGCATCCTCAGATCTGGGGGTGCCTGTGTCAGGGGCTCATGCTGCTGGAAGGAGCGGAGCTGGTCATTGCTGCGGCCCACAGGTGCCATCCAGGCTAGGGACGTAAGGCCCCGCCTCCCCTCGCTTACCCTGGCTTGGTCTGCCCTAGAGCCCACCCTGCACGGCTTGGTAGGAGCCCACCTAGCCTGGCACGTGACTCTGGGTCCCAGCTCTGAGGTTGGGGTTCCTCAGCTGTGCCTGGGGACCGTGGCAGTCGGCAGCGGCCCGTCACCAGGGCTGCGGTGCCCCTGATTGTGACCTAGTTAACCCTCACGAAGCATGTGGTGTGTCTCCCCCCCTCAGTCCTCCAGGCAGGGAGCGGTGCCTCTGGGGAAACCATCGACACCATCATCCTGTCTTGCAGCAGGTAAAGCAAGGTGCCTGGGGCACTCTGGGCAGGAGAGCCGGGATTGCATGCTGGCCATCTGGGCCTGGGGTCCGCGCCCATCACACGGCACCACGCCCCCTTCCTGGGAAGGGTCAGTAGTGGATCATCTGAGCGGTGGTCCTCAGGGAGGTGGGCAGTCTGGCTCTCAGCCATCCAGCGGAGTGTGAGCGCCTGCCCTGTGCCAGCCCTGATCTGCTGTGGACAGGAGGGCCGGGCCCTGCCCCGTGGAACTGGCAGTTCCCGTGCATCATAAGCCCACACTCGGGAGAACGGGGGCTGAAGGTCACTTCTGCTGATGAGTGGGCTGGGAGGGAATGAAGTAGGGTCAGGGCCACAGGTGATGGAGAGGGTGGCCCTAGGAAGGGCTGGCCTGGCCGTGCCACCTTGGACATGCATGCCACCCTCCGAGCCTCGGTGTCCTTCCTGTCATGTGGGATGGGGCAGTGTGTGCTGAACCAAAGAGCTCACACACGTTCCAAGTCCACTGAGGATCCAGGGGACAATACAGACTGGGCTGTGCTCTCACGGGCCCGCCCGCAAGTTCCTGGAGGTCCCTCGGATCCGGGCGGGGGGAGGGGGCCAGAGCCAGTCTCTGCCCCTGCCATCTTCCTGGTGAAGCCGGGCTGGAAGGACCCTGATGGCCCAGGGCATGAGCCGTTCATGTTCAGCCACTTCCCTAGGGGCTGGAGGGTCTTCTGCCACTACCACTCTGGGGGGCAGGGGTGACAGCTGTGCCTTCCAAGTGGGGAAACTGAGGCTTCATGAAGGTGATTGCCAGGGTGGGTAGAGTGCCTGCTGCAGGCCAGGCCTCTTCCCCCTCAGCCCTGTCCTGGTAGATCGCCGTGACAGCAGGACAGATTGTCCCTCTGCTGTACGGCAAGAGGCAAGGCTCTGCAAGGCTCCGTCACCTTCTGAGGTCACACGCCTCTGGGAGTGGTGGCTCTTGGGAAACCCCAGTGACCCAGGTGCCCCCCGTGCTACTGTGGGTGGAACTGTGTGGCCCCGGTGCATGTCCCCCGAGAGCCTTGAAGGCAGGGTGGGTGGGCATTTAGACACATGGTCCTCCAGGCCGGAGCACCTCAGTGACATGGGGCCCGTCTGACCTCTCTGGGACCTGCGTCCTTACCTCTGAAGGCGCTGACCTTTCAGGATGCTGGTGTGAGATGCTGTGTCCCTTACTCTTGGGTCCAGAAGGGAGTTAAGGAAAAAAGTCGTTCAGAGATTGGACCTGAGTTAGGCAGGGCGCCCCCTGCTGCCTGGTTGTCGGGCCTTGGCACCACCAAGATCTTCTCTGTCCTGGGTCAGCTGAGTGAGCTCTCATCTTTATTATGTGCCTGCTATGCGCCCGGCATCATGTGGCTGAGGCCCGGACAGGACCCAGGGCCCTGGCTGGTCCACATGGGCTGAGCAGGAAGGAGGAGGTCAGCCTGCACAGGCCAGAGCCCCTGGTCAGGGCCAGGTGGTGTGGGCAGCAGGGAGGAACCCAGTGGGTCCTGGCAGGTGCTAGGGGTTGTGTGCAGGACAAGGGGCTGAGCCGGCAGTGGGCTGGGTCTGGAAGTCCTTGCTGGGTGGCCCTTGAGGGTAGACCCAAGCCCACTGGGTCTCTGTTCTGTATCTGTAGACGAGAGGCTGGATCAGGCCAGGGGTGAATTTGGGCTCACCCCTAATTGTCTGGTACGGTTTGAGATACACCCCTGACACCGCCACAGGCCACCAGATAGGAGGTTGGGAGCCCCCAGACTACAGAGTTCTGTGGTTCTGTTCCCTGACATGCCCTGGGGACAGGGTGGAGCCATGCAGTGTTCTAGAGCAGGGGTGGCGGGATGAAGCAGGGCCTGTGGGGAGCAGACCTCCCTGGGGTATGGTCCTGGGAATGGGGTGTCAGGGGGATGCTCAAATGCGGGGGATCAGGGGACCTGGGGTTCAGGGGCCTTCGTAGCTGGGGCTGTTGCTAGAACAGAGCTTTAAGGTAGGAAATGGGGGTGAGGGTGCTGAGGACCAGCTGCGCCGTTTGCCTCAGTCTCCCCAGCATCCAGACCTGGGTGGCCCAGGGACACTTTTGTTGATGACAAGTCATTAACCAGGAGGCCTTTCCCTTGGTCTCAGTTTCCCCTTCCGCAGAATGGGACTTGGACGCACTGTCCCCAGCTCCTCGGTCCCCTGCCCCTCCCGGGAGCTGCCAGAGCCTGTTCCCACAGCCTCGGCCTCACCCTCCACAGACCCCGAGGCCAGGGCTGGCCCAGCTGAGGAGGCAGCAGGCGGGCCTACCCCGTCCCCTTCCCTTGGGACCGGGCCCCTCCTGTGACTCAGGCTTCCTGGAAGAGGCTTGGCTGGATTTAGAGGATCCCCCAGTCCCGCCCAGAGTCCCTGCCCCTGCTGCCGCACACGTGGGCCTCACCTGCTCATCCACTCTGCCCTGCCCCATCCTCCTGGCACGCACCCTGGCATGGTCTGCTGCTGCCTGGAACACCAGCCCCCGCCCCCCACCCCGGCCTGGCCCTCGGGCCTCTGCCAACGCACGCATTCTCCCCTTTCATCTCCCTGCCTGGGGTCAGCGCCCCAGTCCTTCCTTCAGGGCTCCGCTTCTCTCTGGCCTGCTGCCCAGAGGCCCATCCGCTGGGAATTGCCAGGCGGAGCTCAGGGGGTGCCCGGAGCTCCCGGCTGCCCCTCCCCACAGTGACCTCCCTGTCCTGTGTGCTGGGCCCTAGGGAGCCATGAGATGTGACCCCAGCCCTGCTAGGCCTCTCTGGGTGACCCGGGCCTGCCTGCCCTTCCTGGGCCTCAGTTTCTTTATCTTGGGGCCTGGAGGGAACCCCGGGGACCCTGCAGGACAAGGGTGGGGGGTCAGCCGGAAGCCGGGGACCCTCAGCAGCTCAGCCACCTGAGCCGGCTGCCTACAAATGAACCTGGTCACCCGGGGGTGCTCTTTGCTCTCTCCTAGGCCTGTGACCTTGGAACATGCTGTCCATGAGTGCCTCAGTTTCCCCGTGAGGTGGAGCTCTTGGGGGTGGGCTGGGGACCTGCTGTGGCAGCACCGCCTGGGCCTGGGGGTACACACGGGGGAGGGTGACAAACGCTGCTTCAGATGTATGCTTACTGTTTGCATCACAGTTTTGGGTGTGTTTGGTATAAAAATTTAAACAGCCCTCGCTCTGTGGGCTCTGGGCTTCCAGGCATGCGCATAGGTCACAAGAACACCGCTGGCTGTGCAGTGCTGCGTCGTCTCACCTGAAGTTCCCGTGGCCTTGCCCATGGCTTCTCCCCTGAAGGTCCTGTCTGGAGGGACCCTTGTCTATTAACCCCCCCCCCCCGCCACGATGGCTTACGAATGAGGCTGTGGGCAGCCAGGGACATGCGTCTGGGCGTCCCTGTGAGTCTCTCTTGGTCCCATTGGCAGAGTCTTGGGCCAGGAGCAGGAGGGACCATGCTGCCCGGCTGTGCCCATCTCCCCATTGCCGCCGTCCTGGCTGCCGTGTGAGAGGGTGGGGCGCAGGCTGCTGGCACGATCTTACTCTCCCCCCTGCGCCTCTCAGGGGCTGCCTAGGCCTGCGCTGGTCCTGTGGGGACAGGGATAGGCAGAGAGGGCTGGTTCTGACCCCCAGAGGGACCCTGAGGCTGAGCAGGACTTGCAGGGGCCACTGGTCACCTTCCTAGAACAGTGACCCTAACACTGTGAGGTCGTGGTGGGGCAGGAGGGGACTTGCCAGGTATAAGTGGGTACTGAGAGAGGCAGCATGGAAGGGGGTCACATGGTGTTCCAGGAAGGGGCGCACTGGGTGCAGTTGGGTCCCCCCAGAGCTCAGGGCCCAGTGGAGTGGCCTTAACTGTAGGGGTACCTGCTAGCTTTTGGGCTGGCAGTGGGAACTCATGCCCAGGGTACCCCTCTAATGCTCAGCCTGGTGGTTCTGCTGCCCCTGCCCCATTTCCCCCGTGGGAAGCTGCCGCAGGGCCAGTCCCTTTCAGGGGGTGTTGTTGGGAAATAGAAGTGCGGGGAGCAGACCTGTTGGGTCTGCATGTCTGTCAGAGAGGGTGCCTCCAGGTGTGGGGCGGCGAGGACTAATCCAGGCAGGACCGGCTCCTGGCCCTTGGCGGAGACTGGTGGGGGGTTAGATTAGTTAATAGGAGGTCCTGCTGCCGGCCTCTGGTGTAACTTGCCCGCCTGTGCCTCAGTTTCTCCCTCTGTCCGTGGGGGCATGATGTCCTATGTTTGGGAGGTTGGAGGCTTAAGAGGGGGCCGTGGGCCGTCTGCAGCAGACGCTCTGCAGACAGATGGTGCAGGCCTCCCCTCTCCCACCCGCCCCTCAGCGGCCTCCGCTGGCCGCAGTTCCCACGGCTGCCCAGCCACAGGAAGCCATCTGGAGGCCTTGTTTACCCTCCCCCTGGCCTCCCTGGCAGGAAGTCACCGGAAGGGCTGTCCCAAGGGGCCCCAGGCCTGTGAGGACAGCCAGCAGCTTGGGGGTCTATGCTGTGGAGTCCCCAGGCCGGAGCATGGGGGGCAGGGAAGAGCTGGGCGGGGCTCCGGCGCTGTGGCACACGGCCAGTGCAGGGACTGAACCAGCCACCAGGGTCGTCTGTCTGTCCATCCACCCAGCCGGCCACCCCTCCCCCACCCGTGGACCTGCTTTAGCCCAGGTGGTCTGTGTGATGTGGGCGTGGGGTCCTGGAGCAGGAGGAGGGGCGTTGGCACCACACGGATGGCAGGGGGGCCTGGAGGGCGAGGAGGTGCTAGGAGAAGGATCTGGGGAGAGGCACGGCCTCTGGAGGGTGGGGGCACTGGGAGTGGAGGGCTGGAGGCTCCGAGGTGCAGGGCTGGGGTGCGGAGGGGAAATGGGCAAGCCCAGCCCTGCAGACCCCTCTGTCCACCACCTCCCCGGCCCTCTGTCCCCTCCCACAAGGCCCCCCAGGACCTGCGCAGGTCAGCCCACGAGTCTGGACATGCCTGGAGCAGGCTCAGGGCCCGGGCTTCCGCCCCGGGGGACATGTCCAGCTGCCCTGGCATTTGTGACAGTGCCCACTGACTGACCTGAGTGTGGCCGGCGGGGCCTGGGGACCGTTCCCACGGACACTGCCAGCAGGGGCGGCCAGGGCGGCTCGGCCCTAGGAGGGACTTTGACCCCAGTGGACCTAAGTCTTGTGCCTTTGGCTGCCTTGCTCTGTCTGGGCCTCCTGCCTTCTAGAATTAGGAGGGCTCTGGGCTCAGAGAGCCCTGCCCAGCCAGCGCAGGAGGCCAAGGAGCCCTCCAGCCTCAGTTTCTCCCCACTTTTCTCCTGCCCTACTTCCCCTCCCCTTTCTCTTTGGAAGGCTCTAGACCATGGCCTCTGTGGGTGAAGTCCTCCCTGACAGGGGTTTCCCTGGATGCGCCTCCTCTAGTTCCCTCCCCATGTACAGGGAAGTCTGACTTGAACTGTCTGCAGGGGACCCGGGGCAGCTGGCTGCTCCAGGCTGCTCCGTGCGGACATTGGACCTGGGCGGGCAGGCCAGTTCTGGGTGGATGTTCTGTGGGCACAGGTGGGGGAGGTCAGCAGCCATGGAGTGTCCCAGGAGGGTCCCTGGCTGGTCCCAAGCACCTCCTGCTTGCTTGGGCATGCTGTTCTGTGGCCCAGCCTTGCAGCGGCCCCAGGGGTGATCCCCCTGTTTTTAGAGGCAGTGTCAGGACTCAGCCTCGCCATCCTGCCTTGTGACAATACACTAAGTGAGAGGGACGTAGGGGAGGCTTGCAGAAGGGACTGCAGCGTTTACATCATGGAGCCGGCGGGGACTGGGCACCCTGGGGTGCTGAGATGCTGTTGAAATGGGAGAGATGTTGGAGGGTGTTGGGGTTCAGCGCTGAGTCGATCCTGGGGAAGCTGGTCCTGCCTTGCCCCCCCTCCCCCCCCCCCGCCTGGCCCATAGCCACCAGTCTCAGCCCTGACACTCGCCTGGGTACAATGTGCTTTGCTGGTAGTGTGGGACCTACTCTGCCTCAGGGGTGGCTGGACACTGGTGGGGGCTTCTTGTTGTACTGGAGGGTCTACTTGGGGTAGGAGCCCCCCAGCAGCTGAGGGCTTCTATGCCCCTCATGCAGTTGCAGGGCTGTGGTCCCAGGACTCGAGCCACATGAGGTCTACCACCCAGTTGTTGTGGCCAAATTTATTGTCAGGTCAGGAACTGAGCCTTCCTCCCCATGAGCTCCTTGGACCCCAGCACAGCCAAGGTATGCAGAAGGCGCTCGGTAAATGTGGGCTGCTGCGATCTGAGTGGATGGAGTTGAGCCACGAGGGCCCTGGGAGGTGTCCCCACCTAGGCAAAGGCCTGGTGGCAGGAAGCACCAGTCCCATGTCGGGTACCCCTGGGGCTCCAAGCACTTCAGCAGGAGCAGGGCCACCAACTGACAGCGCCCACACTGAGTGTCCACTGTCTGCACTGCCGCGAGTCTTGGGGAAGTAACTGAAAGTTCCGGAAATCCTCACTGTACGAGCTCCAGCTGGGGCTGACCGTGTGCCGTGCTGGGGACTCCAGGATGTGTCAGCTGAACCATCTGCTGCCCGCAGTCCCTGGGGGGGGCAGACAGGTCACCAGCAGACAGGGACAAGGGGGTGCACAGGGGAACGGGCGAGCTCCGCACGGCTGCCCACGCCCGGGACCGCCAGGCTGTCTGGGACCCTGGCTCTGGTTGCAGCAGCGTGCAGACCCTGGGCTCCTCTGTCCTGACTCTGCGGCCCTGTGCACAGGTGAACCACGGTTCTCCCTGGGTGTGTAGGCATGTCCTGGCTTCCTTGGGGGCTCCCTGGGTGGTCCCAGCAGACCCTCCTTCCAGGTCCACATGGGTCCCTGGGGACGCTCCAAGCAGTGATTGGGTCCACCCATGAGGTGCTCTGGTCACCGTCTTGCTGAGCCGGCCGGGGCCTCGGGTGCGTGAGGGAGGGCTTAGGAGGAGAAGACCAGGCCCTCACTCCATCCTCACCAGCTGCAGGATCCTGGCCACACCTGGCCCGCCGCGTCATCATGCACCAGTTGGGCATGATCGTCCCTGCCCTGCCTGCTCCTCACAGGGCAGTTAAATGCCCTGAAGCATCTGTTGAGCACCTCTGTGTGCGGTGCCCATTGAGAACCAGGCAGAGGGCCCGAGGCAGGGCTCTGGCTCTGTGGGGAAGGTTGATGCTCAGGAGGACAGGCGGTGCCAAGGGACCCGGTAAGGGCTTGATGGATGGTGTTGGCTGTGGTTAGTGAGGTGGCCCAGGAAGACACAACCTGACACCTAAGTGGTGGGGAGGAGAGACGCTGGCGGGTCAGAGAAGGCTCCTGGCCAGGGGCACGGGCGTGCAAAGGCCCAGGAGCAGGACTGTGCTGAGCGAGTTGCAGGAACTGCGGGAGGCAGGTGAGGCTGGCGCTGAGGAGGGAGTGCGGGTGGGAGCAGGCCGCGGGGCCTCGGTGTGTAGGATTTAGGCTTTTCCTTGAGTGCTGAGCAGAGGTCATGATCTGACCTGGCTGTCACCGGGCGGGGCAGGAGAGGAGTGGGATACCGAGGATGCCAGGCCGGGGCTGGCTCTGAGCAGATGCCGCTCAGAGTCCCGGTCACCCTCGGTGGCCCTTCTCTGGTGCAGTGGCTCCAGGTGCCTGGGCCCAGGTGCAGCATCGTGCCTGTCAGCTGCCCATGGCTGCTGTCCTGCCCCTGTCAGGGGGCTCCGGGGACCTTCCCTCTCCTCACCTGCACTAGCCTTCGTGACATGCCTGGATCTGGGACTGTGCAGACCTGTGCCTTTCCCGAAGGCCCGCGCTTGTCTCCCCGCTGCCGGCGTTGCTCCAGCCCCTGCCCTCGCCTGGACGCCCTCCTCTTCGCGCTGGTCTGTTGACTCTGTCAAGGCAAGAGAGGGCAGCGTGTCCTTTTTTGTCCTGGTGGGGTTGTCCAACAGACTGCCCAAGGGTGACCCAGTTCCCTTGGGGTCCACCCCAGTTTGTGAGCAGATGGGCCGGGCTCTGGCATGAAGTGCGTGCCCTGTGGGACAGTGGCCAGCCCAGGCTCTTTCCCGTCTTAACCCAGCGCTTGATGTCCCAAGTCCCCCTGGGAGCCAGCTTTCCTCCTGCTGATCTTTCCACATGGCTCCATCCAACCAAGAAATACATCTGTGCCCTGGCTCGCTGCATGTGGGAGGTCTACCTTTTAAGGTGCTTGGGGACCCACCTCTGACTCGTCATGTCCTTCGCCTTCTGGGCTCGTCCATCGGCCTGGCTCTCTCTGCCTGGGACCCGCTCCACCTGGCTGGGACTTTTCTCCATGACATGCCTGGCACCTCTCCCAGTATCGGCAGCCCACCTCCCAAAAGTCTGGCACAGCCTTGCCAGGCCTGGGAAGGGGCTGACCAGGTGCCTGCAGGTGGGGACCAGATTCTGCCATTGTCCTGTGTTACCATGGCCCACACTCCTGCCTGGGCTCCCCAGGCCCCCCAATCCTGGCCTTCTCTGTGTGCCCCAGTGATCCTATAGCCCAGGGTCCCAGCAGAACAGATGGTGGTGTTAGGACACGCTCTACCTCCCTGCCCTTGCAACATCCAGCGCAGCCCCCGGGCTCAGTCCCCAGGGGAAATTAAAACAGACCTGGACATGACACGCTCCATAAAACAGACCACTCCATATTGTGGAGTAGTATTCAGCCAGTAAGAGGAGGGAAGCAGTGACTTGCTACAACAAGGTTGAAACTTGAAAACCTCGTTCTGTGTGGCAGAGCTGGTCACAGAAGTCCCCACATGCGATTCCACTCATATGAAAATGTCCAGATGAGCCGGGCGTGGTGGCCCACGCTTGTAATCCCAGTACTTTGGGAGGCGGAGACCAGAGGATCTGGGTTCGCGGCCAGCCTCAGCTCTCTCTCTCTCTCTCTCTCTCTCTCTCTCTCTCTCTCCCTCCCTCCCTGTCTCTCTCCCTCTACTTAGTGAGGCCCTCCGCAACTTCGTGAGACCCGGTTTCAAAATAAACTATAAAAAATAGGGCCGGGGGTGTGGCGCGGAGGTAGAACACCCCTGGGTTCAATCCCCGGTACCGCAAAAAAAAAAAAAAAAAGAAAATGTCCAGATGGGCAAATCCAAAGATACTGAAAGTAGATCAGTGGTCACCAGGGACTGGGTGGGGTGACTGTCATGTGCATGGAGTCTCTTTGAAGATGTTCTAGAATTACGTAGTACTGATGACTATATAACACCATGAATCTACTAAAAACACAGAATTAATTGCACATTTTAGAATGGTTCGGGTGGTGAATTTCATGTTATTTGAATTTTATCTAAGTGAAGAAACATTAAAACAGCCCAGCACAGGGGCTGGCAGGGCAGGCACTAGAGGTCTGTGAAATGGGACCGGGGAGCCCTTGGCTGCCCCAGGGCTTTGGCAGCTGCTGGGGGGCAGTGGACACCCACACTTGCACAGCGCTTGGTTCTGGTGGGAGCTCAGCAGTGCTAGAAACCAGATGAGAAGTCACTCCTGTCCTCAGAGTGCTGCAGTCCCCCGGGAGCCCTGTGTGGGGAGAGTGGAGCTTAGGGACAAGGCTCCCGTGCCTGTAACTCCCTTCCTTATGCGGCTCCTGCATGGGCCACCTGTTTTCCTTTGGTCTGTCTGCCGGTGTCCTGAGCCCAGCTGTGACGGAAGTGCAGCGAGGGCCTCCGGGTCCCCTTCTTGGGTCCTTGGGGGAGGTTTGGGAGCCGCGTGAGTGGTCTGGCCGCAGCGCTGCCAAGTGGGGCAGAGTTCCTGGCCCGGGAGCATCTTTGGGAGTGGCAGCTGGCAGGGAAGAGACAGCTCCCCCGAGAGCCCCTCTACCCCAGGGTCCTGGACTGTTAGATGGCAGCTCCCTGTGCTGGGGCAGGATGGAGGACTGGGAGCCCCCAGCACTGTGCCCACTCCAGGTCTGCCTCCGGCCTGTGGCGGTGGCCTGACCTCTTGCCCACCCCCGATGGGACTCACAGCACCCACAGTGGGGCTCAGAGGGCCTGGGAGGGAGCGCTCCGTGCAGCCTCAGGCCCAAGGACACGCTCTGAGCCGGGCTCTTCCTAAAGCTCCCGTAGGCTTCTGTGCCCTCCCTGTGGAGCCCCACTCCCAGCCAGCCAGCGTGGCGCTCAGATGCTGAAAATGTTGCCCTCTCTCCTGGGGGGCGGGGATGCAGGCTGCCCGGGCACCTGCAGCCTTGTGCCCACCTCCTAGGACTTGCTGACTGGCCCACGTCCTGCCTGGGGCGAGGGGGCAGAGGGGAGGCAGAGGGCTGAGGCTGGGGCCCTCCGGCGCCCACCTGGGCAGGGCGTGGGGGGGTCTGGGGCCCCAGGGGGCCAGCCCGTGCTGAGGTGGGCTCTGGGGTTCCTCATCACTTACACTTGGTGCGGGGAACGTTCTTGAAATGCCCCTGATCCTGGCTGGAACAGGGCTCTTTGAAGCCCTGTGGGTAAGGAGCCCCGGGACCAGCCTACCCCGAGTATCCCAAAGAGCCAGGGGAGAACCCTTCTCCCCAGTGGAGGCCCCTGGGCACAGCCTGAGTGTGGGTCCCCTGGGACTTCAGCATGCTCTCCGAGCCCCCATGGGTGCCTGGTACAGTGTGAAGGTTCGAGGGACCCAGGCAAAGCCTCTTGGAAAGACGGATGTCTCTTTGGGTCTCACGAGAAACCCCAGGGCGGCTCCACAAAGGATGGGCTTCAGATGGTGAAACTGAGGCAGAGAGAGGCTGGGGGCTGTGTCCACATCGCACGGCTCACAGTGGGCAGCCAGACCCCCCAAGCTGGCGATGTTCTGCGAGGGGTGGGCTTGGAGGGCAGTGGCCACTGGCTGAGCAGGGCTGGGCAGTGTGGGAGGAAGCTGCCTACCTTGAGCCTGAGCTGAGGCTCCATACTGGGGTCATAGGATGAGCTTCACAGCTCTCTGTGCCTCAGGTCCCCCGCGTGTCAGATGGTCACTGGTGCCAGCAGGACTAAGGGGAGGGCCGTGACCCAGCAGGTAAGCGGAGCCCCCGTGGAGACCGCACACGGTCACGTGGTGGGGTCTGGTGCTGGCATCTCTGGGGTGCGGGCCTGGCGAGGTGTGGGCTGCCTGTGTGTGCACGTGGGTTGACTGATGTGGTGTATGCGCCCCCTCGCTGTGTGCTCAGGTTCAGCGCCCCTAGAGACAGCGGGCCGAGCCCCTCGATCATCTTAGGGACCAGTCTGTGTCTTAGGGACTTGAGTGTCTAGCACAGGGCGTGGCTTGCGTGACGGCCTGGAAGTGCCTGGCTGTGGCCGTGGCCGTGGCCGTGGCCGTGGCCGTGGAACTCACGCACTAGCGGCTTCAAGTGTCCTGTGAAGGGGGAATGGGAGAAAGCCCTGGCCGGGGTCCCCAGCAGGACCTCGGCACCTCTTGGGCCCCTCCACTGTGCGGCCTGCCTGCCTCGCTGGCCCTCGCTCCTTGTGTACTGGCTCCTTAGGGGTGTCGGGCTGCATCTTACCCCCGGGCCAGCCCAGAAATAGCCGTGACCTTCGCGGCCAGCTTGGCAGCGCCGGGGGCCGAGAGGCCTACGTGCACAGGGCTGAGTCCTCTTACCGAGCCTGCCGGCTATTTTGGACATGGCCTCCGAAGCCAGGTCAGAGGTCTTTCCCGTGGCTCTGGCAGGCCCCTCTGACGTGTGTCCACAGGGCCCTGGCCAGCGGCCCTGGCTCACTCCATGATCTTGAACCTCTTCCTGCCCACCTAACCCGAGGCCTGGGCTCCCGGTGGGCCTGGGGAGGGGATTCCCAGGACTGAAGCAGGTGCTGGGTGACAGGGCCCCCGGATCCCTGACGTGGATTGGAGGTTTGGAGGGCTCAGCTGTTTTAAGGAAAAAATACATAGGAAGTGCCCACTCCGGGCTGGCTCTGGGCCTGTCTCGGCCCCTGACTGCACGGCCTGCGCCTCAGTTTCCTCATCCATTAAATGGGGTGATGGGTGCTTCCCAGGACTGCTCTGAGGACAGACAGGGGCCTGTGGCTTGTGCCAAGGGCAAGACCAACGCGCAGAGGGGCCCCTCACTGTGCAGGTCTGGACAGGGGCTGTTAGCTAGGCAGTGGCTGATCCTGGATCGCGCCCAGGTTCCAGCCCGGCCACAGCCTCCTCCTCTGTGACAGTGCAGAGGTATTTGCTGCCCTGCCAGGGCTTCTGAGTGTGGTGGGGTAGAAGCGGCCACCACACCTTGATGCCCAAGGTCTGGCTGCCCTGGGGACCACGCTTGCTACACAGCCTGCCAACAGGGCCCTGCTTATCCCCCCCCCCCAACAGGCAGAGCTGGCTGGCAGGGGTGGGGACTGGCTCCCCATCGAGGGCAGAGCCCTCCCATGTGGGTGCGGGGTGGGGGATTGGATCCTGCTCCCAGGAGCGGGGCTGTTCCGGCAAGCTGGGGACCCTGAGTTCTCAGGAGGCTGGCACCAGGGCCTCCTCTGGGCCTCTGTGTTCCTGGCAGGCTTTGAGTAGGGTGGGGAGCGAGGCCCCCTTAGGGACTATTAGCTCCAAGTGGGTCCGTGAAACTCCATGCCTCTGGGACACCATGTCTACTTCTGGTCTCTGGTCTCTAGGGGCCTTGGAGATTGGGTGGCACAGTGCCAGGAGCCGGCGCCAGCCTGAATGGGCCCCAGGAGGAAAGTGGGACCGTGGACACACAGGTCTAACGCGGAGGCCAGGGCTGGCTTTCACAGCCCAGCTCCCCCCTCTAGGACCCCGGAGCTGCAGAATTCCTGACCTGACTGCAGAATCCCGTACTCCAGAATTCCCCACTCATAGCTGGAAGTCATTGCCAGCGTCTCATAATCAGAACTCTGGGCTCTGCAGACAGGGGGGCTGAGGGCCGGGGACAGGTCTGGCAGAGCTGTCTGGGGCCGTCCAGCCAGGTGTGCAAACGCCCATGGGGCCCCTCGCCTGGGTGGGCTGGGAACCTGCATGTGCTGAAGGGAGCGACTTGGAAGCCCCTGCGAGTCCAGGTGTTTTACAGGACCAGGCTGGCCTGCCTGGGGTGTGTGTGGGGGACTGGTCCAGGCCTGCATGGGGGCTCTACCCAGGGCACCATCCCTTCAGGCGCTATGTGGGGCCCTGGGCCTCAGACAGGTAACGCTGCTTGGCCTGGTCCCTGGCAGTGTGGAGGCAGGCGTGAAGGAGGAGCCTCTGGTGGGCCTCGTGGGCCAGGCTGCTGCGGGCACCGAGCCCCTTCCTGGCACACATCTATGTGCGTTCCCCTCTCTGTGGCGTGTGCGCGCATGTCTTTGCATGTTAATGTCTCTGTGCATGCCAGAGTGTGCAGGTCTGAGTTCTCTGCTGGGCTCCGTCCACTCTGGGTTCTCAGTCACATGGGGAGATGGGTAATGAGCACTAGACTGGGAGTCCTGTCTGAGCCATGACTTGGTCTGATGGCATGGGGCTGACCTGTCTTCTCTCTCTGCAGGCAATTTTTGTACAATCATCCTTAGAGGTTTGTAGCTTCTACTGGGGAGATGCAGAAGGGACTGCCTGTGGCCTTGCGTCTGGGGGCCCAGCCTGGTGATCCAGATAGACCTGACCCCTGTGACTGTCCCAGAGAGGGGCTGCTGGGGCAAGGGGAGGTTCATGAAGGGCGGGAGAGGCCTGGTGGCAGGAATGTGTCCCGAAGCCCCAGGTGGACAGGCTGGGTGCTGAGGAGCTCTGGGCACTGGCCAGGGTGCTGGGGAGCCTGCTCTGGGGCCTTGAGAGAGGCCTCCGTCTGGGGCAGGCCACTGCGGGCAGCTGGCTGGCTGGCAGTCTACAGGGAGTGGATGGGGATGCGGGGCAGGGGTGGTGAGGTTATGGGGACTGTCTTGGGGACTGGATGTGAAGCCCCTCCCACAGCTAGGGGTAGCCCTGTTGCTCCCCTGGGGAGCAGGGCTCAGCATGGACTTCTCTGTGGGCCCTCTATCCCCAGGAGGTGTGTTAGGCGGGGAAGCCCAGCACAGACTCCCCCTCTTGTCACAGTTGCTGGATGTTCCGATGTTCCGATGGGAGGGACAAGTGACCGGCCGGGAGGCAGGAACAGCCCCTCCCCCACTGGTGGGGTTCCCACTTCCAGCGGAAGGAAGGAACTGGGTTAGTGCTGGGGGGGAGGTGAGCAGGGCTGGTGAGGGGGCCTGGGCGGGGGCCTGGGCGAGCGCTCTGCCTTCCCTGCGGAAGTGCGCTCTGGGGATGGGCTCAGTGGTCCGCCTCAGGGCCAAACCCAGGCTGCTGCCTGCAGGGGCGGGAGGGTGGGAGTGGTGGGTGCAGTGGGCTCCCAGCTGTGCGCACCGAATCTGGGTCCTTTCTGGGCCTCAGCGGGGAGGGCAGGCGGCTGGGCTGCTCACCCCCAGCCCGGCCCCAGCGAGTGCGCCCCTGCCCCCTCCAGTGCTCATGCTTGTGCTGTTCCAGCCCCTGGGACCGTCCTGTTCTTGCGCTCCGCCCCACGCGGGAGGGGCTCTGTCTTCTGGCCAGGGTGCTGCGCGGCCTTGCGACCCGAGTCCCACCCGCTTGGGCCGCCCCCGGGATCCTGGGGACTGCCCTGCTTCCTCCTGCCCTGCCTTTGACGCAGGCGGAGACGGGGATAAAGTGCAGTGCGCCCAGGGCTGGAGCACGGAGGACAGGCGTTGGTGAGTGCCACTGCCATCGGGGCCTGGGTGGGGGCGGCACTGGTGTGAGGCAGGGCCAAGGGCCTGTGCCTCAGGATTGCTAGGGGCAGGGGAGGGCGCCGCCCTGGTGGCCCTGCGGAGCCTCTGCTCTGCTGGGCCCTGGTGCACTGTGTCCTGCGAGCCCCTCCCCATGCCGCTGCACCCTGCCGGGAGGGGGCGCCCTAGGTGTCCCATGAGCACTAGGCTTTCCTCTTGGCTCTACCACCGAGGTGGATGAGATCACAGCCAGCGCAGGGACTGGGGTCCGGGTGTGTGTGTTTGTGTGTGTGTGTGTTTGTGAGTGTGTGTGTGT